>ML682016.1:30168691-30416436 GCA_007922195.1 Podocnemis expansa | reverse complement strand
ATGACCTGCTGCTATGTTTTACACCCCCTTGCATTTAGTTTCATTCCTTTCTGTAAGTTCACCCATCTTTGAAGCATCTGAGGAAGTGGGATCTTGTCCCACAAAAGCTCATGCAAAAAATAAATCTGTTAGTCTTAAAGTGCCACACAACTCCTTGTTGTTTTTTTAGGTGGGTAACACCTTTCCTGCTCCTACTCCTGTTCCTGCAAGTCAGCTGGATCCTGCCGGGTCCCAGGACGGTGCTGCCAGCCTCGGCACTGGCAGGCCCGTCCCCTGAGACCCCTTCCTGGTGATCCAGGCCAGGAGCACCGCTCTGACAGCTGCCTTCCTTCGCCTCCAGGCCACAGGGCCCCCCTTCTGTTGAATGGGCTGTGGCTAGCAGCCGGGACCCGCTCCTCACCACCCTCCTCCCCCTGGGTCTCCAGCAGATGCCCCAGTGAGCGTTTCAGAAGGACTCTGTCTTGCAAGGGTAGCTGAAGTTGGCTCCATTTGATGCACACTGTGCAGCCCCTGGATTCCTGTTACCCAGGTCCCGGGAGAGGCACATATTAAACTGCTCTTCTGACTTATGAAAGATAAACACGTCTCTCCCTTCAAAAAACTCCCTAGCCTCTGAAAGCCTAAACTTGCAGAGAAAAGGGGCAGGTGGAGGGAGGGCCCTGACTAAAGAGTAAGAAAACAATGTGAAAGACATGATTGTGGGGCTTAATTAGCTCATCCTTCTCCTTTGAGCGCTGCTCACATTGTTCGGTTATAGGTGTCTACGGGCCACAGCGCACGGGAGCTCGGAAAGGCTTCAGCCTTAGCCTGTCAGGTCAGGGCGTGCAGCCAACACCCCCTCTGTGCCATGACTGCGGCTATATAGGTGTCCGTGACCCTGACCCTCCCAGTTCCTTTTTCCGCCCTCAGCAACGGTTTTGTATCAGCCAAAAAACTTGCAGAAGCAAGTGCTTGTCTTCTACAATGCAAAATTTAAGATGCCTGGTTTTAAACTGTGCTTGGGATGCTGCAAAGCTTTCCCTCTCAACGATCCACACAATGTAGGTCTCGCAGGCCTAGGTGAGTCGCACCTCACTGAGACCTGCTTTATCTGCCAGTCCTTCAAATGGAGCACTCGCAAAGATAGAGAGCTAAGCCTCCACTCTCTTACTGGGGCAGTGCGTGTGCCTCTGATGGCACCTGAGCCGTGAGTGCTCCACCGGCACCCCGACTGGTCTGAGTACCGGCACCACCCCTTGGCGCCAAGTTCAAAGTTTCGGTCAACACCCTCGTCGGTACTGCCAGGGCGCCGAACACCTCGGGCACTGAACTGACCCGCCGATGACTTGAAAGTGGGACTGTCAACAGTACCGTCAACACCGTAGACCCCTGCGAAGTTGCAGGCGCGGTCCTGGGATCCGGCTCTGGTACCGTGGAAGAAACCCCAAGTCAACGCTGACCCTGGTACCAGCAACCCAGTCAGCGTAGGAATCGGTACCGCCTACCAGCCCAGTACCGCCCAGCCCACCGCCAGTATCACAATCCAACACTGAGGACTGCTCCGCAGCCTCCTCTCTATGCTCCTCCTGGGACCTGTCAGTACCGTGCTCCCAGGGTTTGGGGGACCGGTCATCCAGCTCGGCATCAGCTTCACCTCCGCCCTCTGTTCACTCTTTTCCCTCACCCAAGATGGTATCAGGGCTCGGCGAATGTTTGGGGAAATGGTGCCATAAGCGTACCCCCTCGCCCAAACCACGACACAAGAAGGGGTCATAGGCAACGTCTGGGCCAACGGAGCCTTCCCTCTCCAGTACTGTACAGACTCCACAACCTGGTCAGGGTCACACTTCTCCACGCTGTGTTGAGGCTGGAGCATCTTTCAATGACTGGGCGCATGATTGGCTTGACATGATGGCTGACAATACCTCAACTTCATGGCACCATTCCATCCAGTCTTCTTTGCAGACCCTAGATTCAGATTTCTCAGATGATGAGCCCGACCCAGACTCTACTTGTAGTAGATCAAGGGACCACTCTTCCTCTTCACCAGATGAGCACACCTTTGAGAGACCAATTGACTGCAATGAGGACTCTCATGCTCAGCAGGATCTGCTCCGCCACATGGCAGCAAACCTAAAGTTGGATCTAGGGGTTGTCTAAGAGGAAACCAATACCCTCTTTGACATCAGACATAAGGCCCCACCGGCCAAGGTATCTGTCCCCCTCCATGAGGGGGTATACAGCTTTGTTAAGGCCCGTTGGCAAGCCCCATCCTCGATTCCGCCAGTATCAAGGGTGATGGACTGGAAGTATCACATCCCTCAGGACAAGTTCTCCTTTCTCTTCCAGCACCCCACCCCAGGGTCACTGGCTGTCACTGCCATGAACCAGAAAGAAAGACAGGGCCAACTGCGTTCCACCCCTAAAAATAAGGAGGAAAGGAAGCGCAACCTGTTGGGCAGGAAGGTCTATTCTACAGCAGCCCTAACAGCTGTGCATAGCTAACCACTCGGCCCTCGTGACAAGATATATCTCTAACTTCTGGAGTGCCATGCAAGGCTTTCGTGACATTATCCCCAAGGATCACCTTAGGGACTTTGACACGATGCTGGAGGAAGGGGAAGTGACACCCAGGGATGCTCTGATGGCTATCTGGGATGCCATACCATGGCTGCTCACACAATGGTGTTAGCTGTGGTAATGTGCCGCTCGGCCTGGCTCCAGGGCTTGGCCTGCTGGCACAGCTGCAACTCACCATTCAGGACCTGTCGTTTGAAGGCCCTGACCTCTTTGCTGAGTCCATGGACATGAAACTCCATGGCATGAAGAACTCGAGACCCACGCTCCGGTCGCTGGGGATATATACCGCACAACCTAACAGACGCTCTCTAAAACCCCATCAACTCCTACAACAACAACTTCAGCAGCTGAAACAACAGATTCAACTGCAGAGCCCATTCCCGAGGTCCCTTCAATTTCCCCAGCACCATCTTGGGGACATGGACATGGACAAAGTTTGTTCGCGCAGGAGTGAGAAGTCCCATGCCACACAATGTGGCAGGCGTGGGCAGGCGTCTGTATGCTCATCGGAAAGGAAACAGCGCTTCTGACGATTACCACATGGGCAGTGAACCCTTGACCCGCCCAGTCCCCAACCACTTACACCGGCTCACGCACCACTGGGCCAACATCACATCCGACCAGTAGGTCCTCAAGATGGTCGCAGAGGGCTATCGTATTCAGTTCCTTTTGGATACTTGTGACAGAAAACCGCCCCTTGTCCAACTCTTGGAAACCGGGAACTGCTCCACTTGCTTGAGATCAAATGCCAAAAACTCCTCTCCCTCAGAACCATAGAAGGAGTTCCCAAGCGGGAGCAGGGAAAAGGGTTTTACTCCCGATGCTTCCTGGTACTGAAACCCAACAGGGAACTTCGACTCATTTTAGATCTCAGAGCAAGTTCCTCATGGTTTCCCTATCACAGATCCTCTCATCTCTGTCTCCCGGGGATTGGTTCACAGCCCTCGATCTAAAAGACGCCTACTTCCACATAGCCATACGGCCCCGCCACAGGCGGTTCCTAAGATTCATGGTGGCAAAAGACCACTTCCAGTTCACTTCTCTCCCCTTCGGGCTCTCCCTAGCTCTCAGGGTGTTCATGAAGTGCATGGCGCCTGTCGCGGTGTATCTGTGCAGATGGGGAATAAGAATTTACTCCTATCTAGACAACTGGTTAATAGTTGGGAGATCGAGATCCCAGGTAGAGCTCCATGTCAGAGCAGTAGTGAGGCTCTGCAACTATCTGGGCCCCCACATAAACCGAGAGAAGTCAAAACTCTACCTGTCTCAGAACAAAGAGTTCATAGGGGCATGCCTAGACATGCGCAAGGGGTCAGCATTCCTACCCCTTTCAAGATTTCGGTCCATTTGCACCATCATTATGGAGCGGCAGACGTCCCACGTGACCACAGCCTGCTGGTGCCTGCAGCTCCTCGGTCACATGGCAGCCTCCACCTCCGTGATCCAGATAGCATGCCTGAGAATGAGGCCTTTACAGGTCTGGCTCTCCACGGTGTTCCACATACGGAGGGATTCCTTAAACCAGGTACTGTCAATCCCGCAGGACACTCTGGGGACACTTCAGGTTTGGACGGATCCCCGTTTTGCCCTGGGGGGCATCCCCTTCAAAGGCCTCAGGCCCTCAGTGACCTTAACGGATGCCTCAGACTCAGGGTGGGGTCCCATATCTCTGGGGGACTCTCCACTCAAGGGCTCTGGTCCCACACAGATGGCCCTCTCCACATAAATGTGAAGGAACTATGGGCCATCAGACTAGCTTGTATGACCTTCCTGGACAAGATACAGGGCAGGTCAGTCCAGATCCTCATAGACAATACCACAGCTATGTCTATACAAACCGGCAGGGGGGGGGGTCTCTGCTCTCCGCTGCTTTGCAAGGAGGCATGCAAATTCTGGGAGTTGGCCATACAACACAACTTTACCCCAGTGGCCTCCCACCTACCCAGGGTGGACGACGGGCTAGCAGACTCTCTAAGCAGAAAGCTTCTAGTGAACCACGAGTGGTCACTCCATGCCAGGGTGTTCTCCCTCCTGACAGACAAATGGGGTTCACCCCAGATAGACTTGTTTGCAACACAGAAGAATCGCAAGTGTCCCCAGTTTTGCTCCCCCAGGGGCTGAGAGAAGGGGTCTCTCAGTGACGCCTTCCTCATCAGCTGGTCAGGGCATTCCCGCTGATTCCCCTGATACAGAGTTCTCTTGAAAATCAACAGGGACAGACCAAATATGATACTGATAGCTCTGGACAGGCCCAGACAGCATTGGTTCCCACTCCTGCAGGACATGTCCACAAAGACACCACTCCGCCTCCCACAGGGGGCAGACCTCCTGAAACAGGACTCAGGGCACCTTCAGCACCCAGACCCGGGCCGCCTACACCTGACAGCCTGGATGCTCTCTGGCTCAGCGAGCAGGAGAGGCTCTGTTCAGACAGGGTTAAGAAGGTCCTGGCTGGTAGCAGAAGACCATCTACCAGGTCCACGTATACAGCCAAATGGAAGTTATTCTCCATTTGGGCATGGGACAAAGGTATAGACTCAATATCAGCTCCAATACACCTGATCCTTGACTATCTGTTAGACCTCAGAGAAAAAGGCCTCTCTCGTTCCTTACTGAGAGACCATTTAGCGGAAATCTCAGCTCTCCACGAGGGACAGGATGGGCAATCAGTTTTTCCCATTCCATTTCCATCAGATTCCTGAAAGGGGTGCAGAGACTTCTTTCCCAACCTCATAAGCCCACCCCACCTTGGGATTTGAATGTCGTGCTCTGGGCAATGACAGAGCCGCCCTATGAACCCTTGGATTCAGCCACCCTGCTGGTCCTGTCCTGGAAGGTGGCCTTTTCAGTAGCAATCACCTCTGCCAGAAGTGTTTGAGTTGAAAGCCCTCTCCTCGAAACCCCCATATACAAAGTTCTACATAGACATAGTGATTTTATGTCACCACCCATCCTTCCTCCCAAAGGTGGCCACCCCCTTCCACCTAAACCAGAAAATTTGCCTGCCAGTTTTTTTCCAGACCCCCAGGTTACACAGAAGCAGAGGAGGCGGCATACCTTGGATGTGAGGACAGTGCTCCTAATTTACATCGAGTGCACTCAGCCATTCCGCAAGACCCCCCAACTATTTGTGACAGTCACCGAACTTAAGAGAGGTTTACCAGTATCCTCACAGTGTATCTGTAAATGGATTGTGAACTGCGTTAAAGACTGCTACGGAAGGTTGAACACACACCTTCCTGCGACTGTTAAAGCCCACTCTACCAGGGCCCAAGCATCCTCAACAGCCTTCCTTGCCAAGGTCCCGATCCAAGAGATCTGCAGGGCCCCTACATGGTTGTTGATACATGCCTTCACGATGCACTGTGCCATCGCCCAACAGGCTAGAGATGTTGTCACTCTGGGCAGAGCTGTACTCAATGTGTGTAGACTAACTCCTCCCACCATCCATGGGTATGGCTAGCAGTCACCTATAACTGAATGATGTGAGCAGCGCTCAAAGGAGAACTGTGGGTTACTTACCAGTAACCATCCTCCTTCGAGAGGGGCTGCTCACATACATTCAGGTCCCTCCCACCGTTCCCGCTAATGGAGTTGGCGAAGATGAAGGGGGCTGGAAGGGTCAGACTCACAGTCACCTATATAGCCACGGTTGTGGCATAGAGGGGGTGTTGGCTGTGTGCCATGACCTGACAGGTTAAGGCTCAAGACTTTCTGAGCTACCATGTGCTGTGGCACATAGACACCTATAACTGAATGCATGTGAACAGTTCATCTTAAAGAAGGACAGTAACTGGTAAATAACCCACCATTCTCTTTACTCCAGCAACTGTGCAGCCTTTATGCAGCTTTCCCAAGAACTGATGGGGTCACACACTATTCCTTTACAAAGGAGTGGATCACGGGTGGCTTTCCTAGTTTTCAATAGCCATAGATTCAGAGACTCTAAGGTCAGAAGGGACCAATATGATCATCTAGTCTGACCTCCTGCACAGTGCAGGCCACAAAACTTCACCAACCCACTCCTACAATGAACCTCAAACCCATAACTGAGCTCTTCAAATCCTCAAATCATGATTTAAAGACTTTAATCCAGAGAATCAACCAGCAAGTGAGCCACGCCCAATGCTACAGAGGAAGGCAAAAAACCCCCAGCGCTCAAGCCAATCTGCCCTAGGGGAAAATTCCTTCCTGACCCCAAATATGGCAATCAGTTAAACCCTGAGCATGAGGGCAAGTCCACAACAGCCAGTCAAGAAGAACTTCTCTGTAATAACTCAGAACCCACTCTATCTAATGCCCCTTCCCTCGTCCCTATCATACTCATCACCAGTAGTAAAAGACAGACAAGGGCCAAGCTACACTGTCCATCATATCATTCCCTCATTGGCAAATTAAGGAAGTATGGGTTGGATAGGTGGACTATAAGGTGGATAGAAAACTGGCTAGATCAATGGTTTCAGCGTGTAGGAATCAATTGTTCCACGTCTAGCTGGCAACCAGTCACAAGTGGTGTACCCCAGGGGTCGGTCCTGGGGCCAGTTCTGTTCAACATTTTCATCAATGATCTGGATGATGGAATAGACTGTACTCTCAGTAAGTTTGCGGATGACACCAAGCTGGGGGGACCAGTAGACACGTTGGAGGGCAAGGACAGGATTCAGGGAGACCTAGATAAATTGGAACAGTGGGCCAATAAAAATCTTATGAGGTTCAATAAGGACAAGTGTAAAATCCTGCATGTGGGATGGAAAAACCCCATGCACTGCTACAGGCTGGGGAACATTCAGCTAAGTAGCAGCAGTGTAGAAAAGGACCTGGGGGTCATGGTGGATGGGAAGCTAGATATGAGTCAGCAGTGTGCTCTTGCTGCCAAAAAGGCCAATGGCATACTGGGCTGCATCAAAAGAAGTATTACCAGCAGATCAAGGGATGTGATTATTCCCCTCTATTCTGCACTGATGAGGCCACATCTAGAATACTGTGTTCAGTTTTGGGCTCCCCACTACAAAAAGGACAGGGACATGCTAGAGAGAGTTCAGAGGAGGGCAACCAAAATGATTAAAGGGTTGGAGCGCAAGCCCTATGAAGAAAGACTGAAAGCATTAGGCTTATTTAGTCTGCAGAAGAGAAGATTGAGGGGGGATTTGATAGCAACCTTCAACTACTTGAAGGGATGCTCTAAGGAAGATGGAGCTCAACTGTTCTCGGTGGTAACAGAGGACAGAACAAGGACCAATGGTCTCAAGTTGCAGTTAGGGAGGTCGAGGCTGGATATTAGAAAAAACTTTTTTACTAGGAGAGTGGTGAAACCTTGGAATGAGCTCCCAAGGGAGGTGGTGGAGTCTCCATCCTTGGAGGTGTTTAAGGCCCAGCTGGACAAAACCATGACTGGGATAGTTTAGTGGGAGTGGTCCTGCCTCTGGCAGGGGGTTGGACTAGATGACCTATGAGGTCCCTTCCAACCCTAGGATTCTATGATTCTATGATAAACTTATCAAGCTCTGTTTTGAAGGCACCTAAGGTTTTTGCCCCCACCACTTCCCTTGGTAGACTATTCCAGAACTTTACTCCTCTGATGGTTAGGAATCTGCGTCTAATTTCAAGCCTAAATTTTCTAAGGGACAGGTTGTATCCGTTTGTTCTTGTGTCCACATTGGTGCTGTATTCAAATAATTCCTCTCCCTCCCTTGTATTTATCCCTCTAATGTATTTATATAGAGCAATCATATCTCCTCTCAGCCTTCTTTTGAGAAGACTAAACAAACCAAACTCTAAGTCATCTCTCATAGGGAAGATTTTCCATTCCATGAATCATCCTTGTAGCCCTTCTTTGCACCTGTTCCAGTTTGACTTCATCTTTCTTAAACATGGGTGACCAGAACTGTACACAATACTCCAAATGAGGTCACATCAGCGCCTTGTATAACAGTACTGACACCTCCATATCTCTACTGGAAATACCCCTTCTGATGCACCCTAGGACCGCATTAGCTTTTTTCACTGCCACATCGCATTGGCTACTCATTGTCATTCTGTGACCAATCAGTACGCCCAGGTCCTTCTCCTCCCCCGTCACTTCCAGCTGATGCATTCCCAACTTATAAGAAAAAATCCTGTTATTTGTCCCTAAGTGCATGACCTTGCACTTTCCATTGTTGAATTTCATCCTATTTCTAATGCTCCACTTGACAAGGTCATCCAAATCATTCTGTATGCTATCCCAATCCTGCTCCATATTGGCAATACCTCCCAGCTTGGTGTCGTCTGCAAACTTAATTAGCACATTCCCACTTTTTGTGCCAAGGTCAGTAACGAAAAGGCTGGGGGAACACCACTAGTAACCTCCTTCCAGCTAGACAGTTCACCTTTTACTATGACCCTCTGTAGTCTCCCCTGTAACCAGTTCTTTATCCACCATTCTATTTTCATATTAATCCCCATCTTCCCCAATTTAACTAATAATTCCTTGTGTGGAACTGTATCAAATGCCTTGCTGAAATCTAAGCAAATTAAGTCCACCGCATTCCCTTTATCCAAAATACCTGTTATCTTCTCAGAAAAGATCAGGTTGGTCAGGCATGACCTACCTTTTGTAAAGCTGTGTTGTATTTTATCACAGTTACCATTTTCCTCAATATCCTTAAGTACTTTCTCCTTCAAAATTTTCTTCAAGACCTTGCATACTGCTGAGGTCAAACTAACAGGCCTGTAGTTGCTTGGATCCCTTTTACACCCTTTCTTGAAAATAGGGACATTAGCAATTCTCCAGTCATAAGGTACAACCCCTGTGTTCACTGATACCTTAAAAAATCCTTGCTAAAGGGCTGGCAATTTCATGTGCAAGTTCCTTCAATATTCGTGGATGAAGATTATCTGGACCCCCTAATTTAGTTCCTTTAAGCAGCTGAAGCTTGGCTTCCACCTCAGATATGGTAATTTCCCCTTCTACATTCTCATTCCCATTAGCTGCCCTACCTCTGTCCCCAATCTCACCATCACCCTCATTAAAGACAGACGCAAAGTACTTATTTAGATATTCAGCCATGCCTAGATTATCCCTGATCTCTACCCCATCTTCAGTGTATAGTGGTCCAACCTCCTCCTCCTGTGTTTTCTTTCTATTTATATGGCTGAAGAACCTTTTACTATTGGTTTTGATTCCCTTTGCAAGGTCTAACTCTGCTTGGCTTTTGGCCTTCCTCACTTGATCCCTACATGCTCTGACCTCTAAAAGGTAGTCCTCCTTTCCTATCCCTCCCAACTTCCACTCCTTGTAGACCTTGTGTTTCCTCCTAATCACCTGTCTAAGATGTACATTCATTCAGCTTGGTTTAGAACCCATGCCTGAAATTTTTTCCTCTTCTTTGGAATGCAGGCTTCAGATAGTTCCTGCAGCTTTGTCTTGAAGCAGTTCCAAGCATCCTCAGTGTTCATATCCGTGAATTCTTTGGTCCAGTCCACCTCCTTGGCTAATTCCCTTAATTTTTTGAAGTTAGCCCTTTTGAAGTCAAAGACTCTGGTCACAGATTTATTTTTGTTTACCCTTCTTCCATTCAGTTTAAATTGGATTAGCTCATGATCACTAGAACCTAGGTTGTCCCCTACAACTAATTCCTCTGTGAGGTCCTCACTACTGACTAATACCAAATCTAAGATCACGTCTCCTCTCATTGGTTTGGAATCCACTTGATGGAGAAATTCATCTGCTATCACCTCCAAGAAAATCTGGGCCCTTTTATTGTTGCTATCGCATATCCTCCAGTCTATATCTGGGAAGTTAAAATCTCCCATAATCACACAGTTCCCAGTAGTGTTTACTTCCTTATAGGTCTTAAAGAGTTCACTATCCATGTCCAAATCAGATCCCGGCGGTCTGTAACACACCCCAAGCACTAATCCAGGAGAAACTCCAGTAGCTTTCTTCTCCAATGTGATTTTGAGCCAGATAGACTCTGTTCTGCTAATTTCATCACTCTGAATTTCTTTGCAATCTATATACAATAGACACCGCCACCTTTGCCATTATATCTGTCTTTCCTAAAGAGCACATTGCATTTAATGCCTGTACACCAGTCATGACTACTATTCCACCATGTTTCTGTTATCCCTATAATATCGGTTTCAATTCCTCTACCAGTAGTTCCAGTTCCTCCATTTTATTACCTAGGCTTCTCACATTGGTATATAAATATTTTAGCGTTTGCTGTTTGGCTTTGCTCACATTCTGTACCCAACATGGCCTTTGTTTACTACTGCCAACATCGCCCCTCAGCCCAGCATTTGTGCTTCCCTCCTTTCTAGCATTTCTACCGTCTTTTCTGAATTCAGTTTCCTGCCCCTCAATGCTAGTGTCAGGCGTAGAGATTGTCTGAGCATCTGCCAACCATCTCCCCACACTCTCTAGTTTAAAGCTCTCTTAATCAGTTGAGCTAGCCTCCCTCCCAGAAGTCTGTTTTCCTCCCTACTCAGGTGAAGTCCATCCGTAGCAAACAATCTTCTGTCCATGAACGCCTCCCAGTGCCCATACATCCCAAAGCTCTCCTTGTAACACCACTGCCTGAGCCATCTCAACTGCCAGAATCTTTTCACATCTGTGTTGTCCTCCTCTAGGGACAGGCAGAATCCCACTTAAGATTACCTGAGCCTCCAGCTCCTTGAGAGTCCTCCCCAGCCTGGCATAGTCTCCTTTGATACGTTCCAATGAGAATCTAGCTATAGCATTCATACCCACATGAAGGATAATCAGAGGATTCTTTCCTGCTCCCATTAGGATCCTCTTCAGCCTCAGATCCACATCGTGTATCTTAGCTCCAGGCAAGCAGCACACCCTCCTGTTCTCAGGGTCACTTCTAGTTATAGGCCTGTCTGTCCTCCTCAGCAGAGAATCCCCAGGTACATACACTTGCCTTTTCCTGGAAACAGTGTGCTTCTCCAGTCTATCCCGTTCTTTCTGACCAGGAGTCATGATGTCTACTGCTGCTGTTCCCAATCCTCTGCATCTGCTCCTGAATGCTCCCTGGGCTCTTATTTATCTCCAGTGGCTCAACTCTTCTTTGAATGGGACTAGCTGCTCTTCTCTTCTTCCTCACATTTCCACCTTCAGTGTTCCCCTGCTGGACTCCTTCTGCTAATCAGCAAACCTGTTACTGAGTTCTATTTCACCTTCACTAGCTGGTCTTTTTCTCTGCCGCCTTCTCACAGTCATGTGTTTCCACTGCTCATTTTCCTCACCTAGCAGTCTCCCCTTGGAAGTGGTTGCTCCTGTTTCCATCTGCAGGTCTGAGTTTTTGTCTCCAGCCTCTCTAGTTCTCTGCTCCATCACCTGTTCAAACCCCCTTCTAAACTCAACCATAGTTGCCACCTGCATCTCCAACCCTCAGATTTTCTCCTCTAACAGCTCTATGAGGTGGCACTTCATACAAACAAAATTCTTTGGGGTTACACCCTCGAAGATTATGTACGTCCTACAGCTTCCACCTCCTCATCTTCATTGTCTCTTCTCTTGTTGGAGTGATTTCTGCTGCTCTCAATCTCTGTCATAAGTCTGCCTCTCTCTCTCTCTCCAAACTCCCCCAACAAACTCCCTCTCAAACTCCCCTGTTAACAGCCCTGTTGCCTGCTTCTGATGCTGCTGCAGCTGGTGGGTGTTACAGGCCATGAGCATGCAGTCTGGCTTAGGGGCTGGTGGTTGTACGTGGTGGAGACTTGTCCTCTTTGCTAGGCCCTCAGTATTTAAGAAAATAGTGGCAGTAGCTTGCACTGTTGAACACTCTGGGCTTCAGAAGAGCCACAATTTGGCTTCTGCTTTAAAACTATCAGTTTCCTGGGATCTGTATCCAGGGTCTATAGAGCTCATATAAACAAAGCAGAAGAAGCCAGTGCTTACACTGCATTTTTAACCCCAAAACACAGGTTTGGTTGCATGTTAAATTACAGCAGTTAAGTGTTCAGTTGGAGGCTTTCTTTAAAAGTTCAAAATGCCAAGAAATAGTCATGAGCAGTCCAATTGCTACATTTATCTTGAAGGGAGGGAGAAAATCAAGTGCAGGCCAGTGCAAGAGCCAGTTTCTGTCCTGCTTCTAGACCTATCAGCACACCTCAGCCATGCTTCCACAATGCTAGTCTTCAGTGGTGTAGGTATTGGGCAGATTTTAGATCAATGTGAAAGGACGAAGTGACAAAATTTGGACCTTGCTTTGAAGTAAGGAGTCATAGATCTTTGCCAAGTTGCCAGCTGGGTGACACGCAAGATGGTAGAGGAAAAAACTTAGAAGGAGAAATGAGTTTTGATCTGTCCATGCTTAGCTCTGGTAGAATGCACTTTGAGTCTGAAGTACTGACAGCCCAGCTTAATGTACACACTATGGTTTGATGCACAGACTGGTTTTTGTGTTGAATGAATGCACATAGGATTGCCTTTAATCTGGTCCCCAAAAAGTACAAAAAGCCAGATTCAGCACAAATTCAGAAGTGATGTCATTCATAATGTACATTATACACCCCTGATACATGCTTGAGCTAATGCAGAACGGAAAATAAGCAAATTTTGTACTTAGATAAAAGTGAGTAATAGTATAGTGCTTACCTTTCACCAATCCGTCCTTACATAGGAGAGGCCTTCTTGCAACACACACAATCTTCTTCCACTTTGTCAGGTGAATAAAGTGAAATGAAACAGCAGAGGGGGAACTCTTAAAATAGTTATGTAAATAATAGGTTTGTAAGGGTTGCTCCACTCCAGGGTCACATCCACATCACCCGCCCTAAATGCATGCACAAAAGGCATAACTAGGATTGCTTCAGCAGCATCTTTGTTATTTATTTGGCCATTAAATTTTCTCAGGTTTAAAAAGTCAATCCCACCACTAACAAATTTCTAAATCAAATAAGCTTTTGGGGTAGAGAGTCACGCTTTGTCAGACTCTCTAAGCTCCCCTCATCTTTAAGCATCTGACAAAGCGGGATTCTCTTCTCTGAAAGGTCATGTGATGAATAAATGTTAGTCTTTAAAAGTGCCACCAGACTCCTTGTTTGTTTTGCTGGGCTACACTAACACTTTTGAAAATCCATCACTGGTTTGTAAAGAGCATTTAACAGAGTAGGCAAAAGCAACTGTGTCACAAGGAACCTCCTTTCATAGTCACATATAATTTTGTTGCTATGAGGCCAGAGGAAGTTTTGATGGAAACTTGTACCAGAGTGGGATGTTTTAATGGAAGATCTTTCCTGTCCTTACCCACCTGAGCAGCGCCCTAGACCTTTATTATTCTTTCATGTAATTAAATAGCATTCTGGTAGCAATGCAGGGGTTTTTTTGTTTGTTTTTTTTTTTAAAGCGCTTTAACAGAGCCCCACCATCAAGTTAGTCATCATCTTTTTCTTCCGTACACGGCATTTGCCTCTTTGGAGGAAAAGGAAGCATTAAAAAGGAAAATTATGAAGTATTTTAAGCTTTATGTATATGCTCTGCCATTGTGCCCTCCGAAAATGAAATCTAGAACTTTTGGAATTTTTGTTCAGACAGCATAAAAAATAATACTTAATTTCATGGTGTGCAGAGCCTTATAACTGACGTTAAGTGCAGGTATGACATTAATATAGAGATGACAAGGATTAATTCCTGTGAATTAAGATAACCAAATTATGCTATTTTAATTTTAAATTAGTGTCCATGAAAGAATTTAATGTTACTGAATGAATGTGCTTCAGATTTACAGTTTTATTTAATCTAGATTAATTACCAGAGCTCCTATCTACACAAACCTTCAAGTGACCCAAACATTTGACCTACCCCCATTTACAGCCAAACATTCCCCCTCCCCACTCATTCATAATTGCTTAATACCCCATGGCAACTGCAACAACAGCTTTTATGTGGGGAAAGTGATATTATGAAGGTAAGGCACTCAACTTCAGAAATACCCTAAGATGGTTCTCTTGTCCTGATCTTCTAGGCACTGAAATCAATGGGAGTTTTGCCCCTCAGTTTAGTGGAGCCAATGGAGCCATTCAAATGGATGCCTCCGGTGGGAGTATCATCAGTCACTATCAAGTAAATGCTGGTTAAAATGCAAAACCTTAAGGAGATATTGCCCAGGTGGAATCTACACATGTAACAAACAACTGAACACAAGTTAGACCAAGTATTAGTATGTATTTATGCACAGTAAAAACAGCTTTACAAGTTGAATTGAAAATTTAAACAGAGGAAATTTAACAGCTTTTGAATATTATATTAAATAACCAAAACACCTTTTTCCAAAATTGGTGAAGAATAAATAATATAATTTACATATGATACAAAAAATAATCAGTAGGGACAGGCATTCTGCTTTATACATACACTATATATGTATATTTATAATCTATAAAACAAATTCACATCTCAAACAAGCCAAAAACCTTAGATGATATGGCTTAACTATTATTAAAAGAAACAGCAATTAATATTGCTGCCAAACCAAAAGCTCTAAAGCCAGTTATCACGTTTCAGTAACTAATGATAACTTATTGCCGTAGTGCTTGCCAAGGTTTCTCTTATTTAACATTTATAAATCACTGTGAACTCAGGAGATTTAAAAGTTTGAAAGGGTTAAAAAAGTGCAGTACTTTTCTTACAAATGCATCCGAATTTTGAGTGTAAAAAAAAAAACCAAAAAAACAAAAAAAACCCCACAGTAATTTCCACTGCAGGATTGACAATCAGTAGACAAACCTTCTTCATGGATCCAAGCTATTTAGTTAAATTTAGAAATATAAATAAGAAGGGTACCAACAGAAAGGTTATACAATGTCATTTTAAAAACCAATTAAAATTCCTATACTTGATAGATTTTGTGATGAAGGACAGAATGATTTGTTCCACTGAACAAAATCTGATGCTACGGTACCTGCCTCATCACTAAGCGCACACATGCACAAAAAGACAGATGTATTCTTTAAGAGGTAATATTGCTTTATACCCAGGTTACAATAACAAGTATCATATTTTCACCATCCTACCTTAGGGGAATACAAGGAAACCAGTTACAGCATTCTATGTATGCTCTCAGGCTTGCCAGTCAAACAACTGAGGTAAAAAAAAAAAAAAAAAAAATCTAAACTAAGTCAGAAGACAAGGAACAAACAACAGATATGGAGGCCAGGTTGTCTATGTCGATTCCTCCCTACAAGTTCCTCACAGTGCGTCATAGCGGCATGAAGAAACAGTGTTACCTCCCCCCCCAACAATACTGCCCGCCATTGACTTCCACTTCATTTGTACATCTCTTCAGGAGAAGGTGAAATGATTACAGAAGTTGTTCTTGTTAATCGATCATGTTAGTTTTCTACTTCATACAAGATGTTAGCTTTCCCCATGGAAGCCCTAGGCACAACTTCATGTCTAGCATACAACCGGGCATCTTCTAGGAAGCCCCAGTTCCTAGAGCAAGGAATCTCCAAGGCATTGCACAAGCAATTTCATAGATGAAAATTCTTTTATGGATCTAAAGTAGTCATTATGAGCTAATGATGTTTCAAATTTTTCCCTGATGACAGGAAAACTTGTTTCGCTTGGGTCAGGGTATTAAAATGCAACCTGCAGGGCATCATAGCATTCTTGACTCAGGAGACCAGATATAGCAGATGGGAATAATCTATGTGCATGACAAATATTAGGACGAGAACAAGGAATGAAGGGGCTGAAAAGACATTCAAATGTGTTCATAAGAAGATTTTTTTAAGATGCTGAAAAGGTGGCTCTGCCTATTATCCGCATTTGCCTCTCTGTTAGGGCTCCTGTTCTGCCTTGAGAAGTCCAGGATATTAAAATGAGCTGACCTCATGCATTTGTTAAAAATATCCACTGCTTTCGCATTCCTTCCACAACAATTGTTTTCCTGTGGCAAGTCACATGGGCTGTAGACAGCTCCCTGCATTCTGGTGCCAGACCCATAAATGGAACTTGATGACGTGTCATACCCTTCAGTTTCCACAGGGTAGGCACCCAAGTCTAGATCCTGTGAGGGAACAAGGATCTCACAGGATCAATATGACATCCATCCTATCATCAATATCTATTTTTGGAACAGTGGAGAGGTTGAAATAACTGATTTACCTCCCAGCATAAAGCTAACTTCTAAAAATTTAAGAAAGAAAAAACAATTTGAAGGTTCAGGTTTGTTGCATTTGACTATAACTTGTCACATCTCCTGCTCCTACATCTGCTGAATTTCTCCATGTACATGGCTGCACATCTATACTAGGAAGACTATTTTTTTTTTGTCCCATTTGAGTTAGCAGAAGGATTTCTGGAGACTACAGTTGCACAGCATTACTAGCCAAAACAAGATGGTGCTTTGAAAAAGACTGGACTGAAAGACATCTCAACTGCAGCAATCACTGGAAAGATTCAAGCAGCTGGATTCTTGGGATAAATGGAAATCCTGGTTTCTACCAAGTTTGAACCCTTCAGAGACAAATATACATGACTACATCTACATTTGGCTGCCAATATTTAACATCCTGGTGTTCTAGGACTGTAAGAGACCACACAAACTGTGACAGGATTTTAGAACACTTGTTCAGACAGGAAAGATCCCAGGTGACCCATAGTGAAAGCAGGGACTTAGTTTATTAGTATGAAATCTGCTCTCCTTAGTGTACTGACCCACTGTTTGCTAGTGATGCAGCTCTGAATACCTGCTGACAACACCCAAACTCTACCAGTGCTGTGTCTGAAAGAGTAGGTGGTTCCCACACCCTAGAAGAGAATGAAGCTACCACATACAAGGCATCCTAAAGCAGGAATCAAAGGAGTGCCCTTTAAGTCTTGCCACTCATTAGAGAGAGTAAGGTAAACAAACCTGCTCTGGATCACAGAGAACGAACACCACAAAACTGGTTAAATTTTCTCTTAAAGACAGTGAAGCAAATATCAAACATCAAAAATACCAGCCAATATCAAACATGTTTAATTGGAAGGGGGAAAATGACAGAGAACATCCTAAGCCATTCAATGTTTTGTGGGCAATATTTTAATAAGACTTCCAATCAAATGTTTTGTAGGAGTAGCTAGAGCTACATCCAGAGAATAGTGAAAACTGAGAAAATGAAGCCCTGTGAATAGCCTTAAGGATGAACAAGTTTGTGTTGTATTCACTAGCAAATACTTATGCATACAATAGTCTGAGTATGACACAGAATGGGGTCCTGGGAGAGCTACACAGCTGCCTAAAATAGTGAATGAGAATCCTTTTACTGGGCACTGCAGAGAAATGCTTTTAAAAAGGGGCACAGGAGAAGTATCCTCTCTCAAGACAAAAAGCAGGAGAAGGGAGTATCCTGAGCTACTAGGTAGAAGCAAAAAGAAAGCCAGCTGTAAAGGAAATAATGTTACCAGAACTGTTTTGGACCTGCTAATACTAGGACTTGGCTCTTTCACCCACTACACCAGAAAAATGAATAAGAGCTTAGAAGAGGAAGTTCTGGACCCATATGTTCCAGGGAGTGACTGCATTGAAAGTGATGCCTAGAGGTGCTACAGAGCACCTAGAATTTAGCTAGGCAAGGACAGAGTGGAGAGATCAGATTACGCTGGGACTTGCTACCTCTGCTCCTCATTTACAAGACTAAAGATAGATTTTAACAACCTTAGCTTAAAAATATTATTTGTATCTTTATAGTAACATTATTCTTTCCTATCTCGTCTTGCATGAGAATCCCAGCGAGATGCTGGATCTCGTGTTTATGTGAAGAAAGATGGGGACATACAGGTTTCCTAACAAAAACAGATCATATTAAGACAAAGATATAAAAGTAATTCCAGCAAGACCTCTTTTTGCAGTGGTTCCTCTCCTGGAAAATAACCATCTTCCAGGGAAAGCAAACTCCCATTGGTGGACAGAGTCAACGCATTGTCCAATGTGAAGAATAATCCTGTGTCAGTCTGCTAAAAGGAGCAAGTGGATTCAGGGAGAATGATGGTGGTTTTGGTATAGGGCAGGATTTAAAAACAGTAAGAAAACTCCTCAGGGATCCACCCAATATATAGGGAAGTCCACCCGCCTCCAAAGCAAGAACATAGGCACTAGCCCCATTGGAATGTTCGATAAACAAGATACAGCCCAAAACACAATGTTTTCTAAAATGCCAGCATATGCATCAGAGAGTAATGATGCCTCTCAGGAGAGACAAGAAAATTCAGTCTGACTGTGTTGAGTGGAATATTTCAGGATGTGAGTAGAAAAAGGATTTTCCTCTCCCATCACCCACAACTTCAACGGGGCAGAACTAATTAATCAGCATTTAAAAAAAAACAAAAAAACAAGTTGGGAAGCTTCTAGCCACATTTTCATCCAAGCTTCTTGCCTAGGCCATGCCAAAGCACAGGTCTAGGACCACCTCAAACTCCCTTCTTCACTGTCTTCTATCAATGCAGACACATCACTCCCTATAACACTGTTCCACGTTACGTTGCTGCCAGCATATTGCACATTCTAGGACTCGCAGATACTTCTTCAGACCTTTAAAGACCATGCTGCTCTTCTAGAAAGGCAAGCACTGGCCAAGGGCATTTGGACATCTGTTGCATATCCTCAGTTTGCCTCCCAGATCCTGTACAATAAGTTCCATTAAGCTGAACAGTCTCCACCAGCCTACTGGTCTCTTATGCTCATTGTGATAGGTCACCAATCGGGGGACCACCTCCACCTCCATCAAAGAGAATTTCCCTACGGGTTGGCTCAGGTATTGATAGCTCCTGGGCAAGGTCGTTGAAACGAGATATGTAATCTATGCTGTTCTCATTCATCATGCAAGCCAACTGGGAATCCACCACCTATAAGACGGACAGGAAAAAAGAAAGCCACAGGTCAGCAGAGGTTGACTCCCTTTATTTGGGTTAGACTAGAGAATAACACTTGCCTGTGACTGCTAAAGGACCAAATGATAGAAGCTGAGATAAAAGCCAGAGAAGAAAATACAGGATTTTCGCTTCCAGTTCAAATGCAGCCCAGCTCAGCAGTTAACTGCTGGCTCTTCAGAGGCCACTAGGAAATGATTTAGTAGCCTCAGTCCAATTTTTGCTGACAAATGTCCACCTCACTAAAGATTTTCAGATTGGCATCTCTGTGGCAATCTTAGCCAAGAGTCAAGGGTCAGCAACATCTGGCACGCATGCCTATTCCAAGCAGTACCTGGCACCATAGCCGCTCCTGCTGCTGGCTCCACCCAACAATGGGGTCTATGTCTCCAAGAGCTGCACACATGCTGCAGCTCCTATACCTTGCTGGCCCTGCTTCCCAGCTTGGCAGGGCAGGGCCAGCAGGGAAAAGGCACCAGTGCACATGTGGCTCCTGGCCCCGACCCTGGAGAGCAGGACCAGCAGGGGACAGGCTCTATGGAGGGGTGGGGCCAGTAAGGAAAAGGGTGCTATTGCACGTGGCTCCTGTCTGCAGCTGGCCCCACCTCGGTAGCTGCTGAGGGGGCAAGACTGGAACCAGGGCTGGCCAAGGTTGCTGATCCATGGCCTAAGGGTTCCTGGACACAACATTACACTTTTACAGCTGATTCCTCCAGATCAACACTGAGCTGCACCAGCAGAGTGATGCAGGGTAAGCTTACAAAGCTGCTGCTGGCACCATGTCTATTCAGTTTGTTCTGCAGGACCCTGATGACAGGCATTTCAGAACACTTTCATTAAGACTATTATTAACCTACTCTGTCTGGCTTCTCTCCCTCTCTTCCCCTGCCACTGACAACACCACAACAGCCTGCTGAAAATAATGACTCACATATTGGCTTGCTTCTGAAGGTGATGCTGACCAAACAAGTGCATTGGCTCAGTTAAATTTTGCAGAAGTACAAGGCTAGGAGCTCGTTGTTACATATGCTCTCTGGGCTTCACTCATGCCAGCAACAGCTGGTAGAGTCTTTGCTGTCAAAGTTGGACTGAAGGCTGCAGTAGTATAAAGTGCTCAGTCCCAGCCTAGCCAGCACAATTACAGCAGCCAGGGATGGCTACTGAATCAGTAGATACTCCCATCCATGCAGCTGCCGCAGGAGTAGAGAACAGCTGGATTAGAACTTTTGGCTAGGCCAAAGCATATCATCTGTAGAATACAGCTGGTCTCCACCAGCCAGCTGGGCAGGAGATGTATGTCTGGTCACAGAAATGCCACCCAGCAGCTCATGTGGAACACAGCAGCAGCTCAATATGCACCTTCTGTTTAGCTCTGTCTCTTTGCTTTGTTGCCTAGCATGTGCATGAAGTATCCCAGGGAGACATAATGAATAACATGAACACTACTACTAAAAACGGAAGCAAGCAGGCCTAGTCAATGGTCACTTCAAGTACATACACAAGTACATACCTCTGCTACGTCAGCCAGAGACCGAGAGACAAAAGAATCCCGTGAGTTTCCATCCAGCAGGCTGGGTCCCAGTAAGGAGGTGCCACTTGCAGTTCCAACGGGAGTCGGCAACATTTTCCGGCCCTTCTCAGGGGAAATGAAGCTTGCTGTATAGAAAGGAAAAGCAGTAAGTCAGGGTACTGAGCTCATATGTTTTGAGGAGGGGGAGGAAGAAAGTTACAAGGAAACAAAGCACAAAGGAAATCTAAAGCCATCTCTTTCCTTTTCCTGCTCAGAATAAGAAAAACAAACAAGGAGTCCTGTGGCACTTAGAACAACAAATTTATTTATTGCATCAACTTTTATGGGAGAAAATCCCACTTCGTCAGATGCTTTTAGTTCCCCCATCTTCAAAGTGTCTGTCGAAGTGGGATTTTCTCCCACAAAACCTCATTTGTTAGTTTTTAAGTGCCACAGGACTCATTGTTTGTTTTACTGAACTGGACTAACACGGCTGCCCCGTCAGAACTCAAAATAAGAAGTTATTAGTGTGAACACCACCAGCAGACTTACAAAGGCAGCAAGTAATCCATCTACCAAAAGAGGGGATGACGTTACACTGGAGATGCTAGCCACACAACTACTTGTTATTTGGGAGAACTGAGAAAAGCCGTTCTCTCACCTCTTTCGAATTATGCCCCATGCACACAATGAGTTTACAAGTGCCAGACAGAAGAGCTGGTGGCGTCATTTTGCTGTTTTAGGAGAACACTCAAAATGTTCCAACCTAAAAGATGAGTGTGGCTTGCAAAACCACTACAAGAAGGTCTCAATTACTCGTTCCAAGGCGTATACTGTTGCCCCATGACAGCTTAGCAGATTTCAGCAGCAGATTTTCATACCTGTGCTGAAAGTAGATCCATGTAGGGGTAAAGAGTAGTTGCTCACCTGTAGTAACTCTGTTCTTCTAGATGTGTGTCCTGTGGCTGCTCCACCTTAAGTCTGCTGCATCCCAGCGCTGGTGAATGGAGCTTCCTTAGCAGTTACTGCAAAGCTGCGCCTGCGCAGAGGGCACCCCCCCCCCCCCCGGAGCCCTCAGCGCGTGCACGGCCAATTCCCCTCAGTTCCTTTTCGACCCTTGCGTATCTAAAAAGAAGTAAGACGGAAAGAGTGGAGGTCGGGTGGGTGGTGGAGCAGCCACAGGACACACATCTCGAAGAACAGAGTTACTACAGGTGAGCAACTACTCTTTCTTTGTCGAGTGACGTCCTGTGGGTGCTCCACCTTAGGTGACTATGTAGCAGTTTGTACTGATGGAGGAGGGTTTCTGTCTAAAGTGGAGAGAACTGCCCTGCCCATCTGCGTGTCCTTAGTATATTGTATATCAAGAGCATAGTGGGATATAAAAGTATGCGGCGTGGACCAAGTCGCCGCTCTACAAATCTCCATTATCGGGATGTTGTTGAGAAATGCTTTGGTAGAGGCCATGGCTCTAGTAGAATGTAAGCGGACGGAAGAAGGCCGTGAATGGTTTGATAAGTCATAACATAAGTGAATGCCGTCCTTTATCCATTTGGATAACCTTTGATTGGAGATTGGTTTTCCTTTTACGCGTTCTGCGAATGAGACAAAGAGATTATTGGATTGACGGAATTGTTTGGTCCGATCGAGGTAAAAGGCCATAGCGCGCTTTACATCGAGAGTATGCAGTGCCGCTTGGTGTGAGTCTTGGTGTGGCCTGGGATAGAATGCGGGTAGGTGTATTACTTCATTCATATGAAAATCCGACACAATCTTTGGCCTAAATCTTGGATCTGGTCGAAGGGTTACTTTGTCTTTATGAAAAGTTGTATACAGTGGGTCGGCTCGAAGAGCATTGATTTCACTTACTCTTCTTTCCGAAGTAATTGCCACAAGAAATTCCACCTTTAGGGATAAGTGATAAAGAGAACATGATGACATAGGTTCAAACGGGTGCTTCATTAAGGCCGTCAGGACCAAAGTTAAGTCCCAAGGAATGGTAGCAGGGCGTATCCTTGGAAACATCTTCTGAAGGCCTAATAAAAAGCACTGTATAACAGGCGTAGCTGAAACCCTTGTACTTGAGTGTGTGTCGTGGAAGGTGGCGATAGCAGCTAGGTGGACACGTATGGAACTGTTTGACAAACGAGCTGTCTTCAGTTGCACTAAATATTCCAGTATTTGAGGAATGGAAGAAGAAGTTGGTGTGAGTTGATTAGTATGACACCAATACTGAAATCTACACCTTTTTAAGGAGTAGGATTTCGTGTGGCTGGCTTTCTGCTATTAAATAGGATGTTGTGTACTTGTTCTGAGCATTGTAATTCTATGCCATGGAACCACTGAGGAACCAAGCTGTCAGGTGTAGTTTGTGCATATATGGATGTTGTTGTATTACTCCTCGCTGAAAGAGGATCGTCAGCGTATCTGGAACGTGGAGTGGTTTGTGTGTCGATAGATCTAGTAGATGGGGGTACCAGATCTGTCTGGGCCAAGCAGGTGCTATTAGTGTGATTGTGGCGCGATCCCAAATCACCTTCTGTATCACTCTGTAGATGAGTGGGATTGGCAGAAAGGCATACAGGAGATGGTGAGACCAATTGATTGCAAATGCTCTCCTAAAGACCTTGGGTCGTTTCCCGCTTGCGAGCAAAAGAGGGGACATTTTCTGTTTGTGAATGTGGCAAAAAGATCTATGCTTGGAAAACCCCATTTGCGAAAAATATTGAAGAGAACATCGTTGTGTATCTCCTACTCGTGAGGAATTGGGAAATTTCTGATGAGCACATCGGCCATGAGGTTCTTGTTTCCAGGCAGGTACGCAGCAGAGATTACCACCGAATGGTGTAGGCACCAATTCCATAGCTTTATGGCTTCTGCACATAAAGCAGGGGATCTTGCGCCTCCCTGTCAATTTATATAGAACATCGTCGCTGTGTTGTCTGTCATTATTATGACTGTCCTTCCCTTTCCCAGCGAGCGAAAGCTCTGGCAGGCATACCTGACTGCTCTCATTTCTAGTATATTTATATGCATTGCCTGCTCGTGTCTCATCCATGTCCCTTGGACCTTGTGTGACCCTGTATGCGCTCCCCATCCCAAGAGGGAGGCATCTGTTGTTATCATTATTGATGCCTGGGGCGCCGCAAATGGAACGCCTTGTCGTAGATTTGTTGGGCATTTCCACCACTCTAGGGATGTCTTGACCGGTAGAGGAACTGACAGACTGCCATGAAGTGAGTGGCGGTGCGGTCTGTAAACCGATGCCAGCCAAGTTTGTATTGGTCTCATTCTGAGCCTTGCATATGGTACCACTGCAGTGGCAGCTGCCATGTGTCCTAACAGCTGAAGTATAACCCTTGTTAGCAGGGTAGGAGCTAGTTGTATGTAATTTACCAGCTCAATGATGGCTGTAGCGTGAGGTTCGGGCAAAATTGCTCTCGCCGCTATTGCGTCTAAGACCGCCCCTATAAATTGTATGTTCTGTGATGGAATTATCATTGATTTCTCTATGTTTATTCTTAGGCCCAAGTTTTGGAAAAGTGACATGGTGTAACTTGTGGCGGTCTGTGCTTCTTCGAACGTCTTTGCCACAATCAAACAGTCGTCTAGGTATGGGTATATAGATATACCTTTCATTCTTAGGTAGGCCGCTACTACTGCCAGGACCTTGGAGAAGACTCGAGGGGCCGCTGAGAGTCCGAATGGGAGGACCCGATATTGGTAATGGTGTGCCTTGAATGTACATCGCAGGAATCTCCTGTGGGAAGGATGAATAGAAATATGAAAATATGCGTCTTTTAGGTCAAGGGCTGAGAACCAGCTTCCCCGTTGTAGCATAGGAATGATGCTGTTGAGCGTTACCATTTTGAATCTTTCTTTCTTAACAAATCTATTCAATGGTCTTAAGTCTAGAATTGGTCTCCATCCCCCACTTTTCTTTTGAATGATGAAATATTTTGAGTAAAACCCCCTCCTATTTTGTCGAGGTTTCAGTCACTCAATTGCGCCTAGTCTCAGAAGTTGGGCTACCTCATCGCTAAGGACTTGTGCGTGAGTTGGGTCCCTAAAGAGGGACGGGGAAGGGTAGTGTAGAGGCGGAACTTTAATAAAGGGGATAATAAGACCTTGGTGTATTATATTCAAAACCCACCTATGTGAGGTGATACTGGCCCAATTATGCGCAAATCTTTTTAGTTGGGATTCAAGGGCAACAGCCTTGTAATTTATGCTAACTGGTGGGAGTGTGATCTCAGACCCTTGACCAAGACCTCAGAATTGCGTCTTTGGTGGAAGGGATTGAGTGTTTAGGGGCTGCTGGATCTGTTGTTTTCTTTTATACGAGCATTGTCTAGTTCTTTGTTGTTGCCCATAGGGTCTATGTTGGTACGAAGGTTGATACTGTTGGATGGATCGACGGGGGTATTGCTACGTCTTAACAGTCTTCTTCTTAAAGGTAGGTGCATATATGCCTAGTGTTCTTAATGCGGCTCTAGAATCCTTCATTGAATGCAATACCTGATCCGTCTTATCTGCAAAGAGTTGGTTGTTTTCAAATGGTAAGTCCTCGATCTTGTTTTGCAGGTTGCGAGGAAGTGCTGCTGTATGGATCCTGGATGCCCTTCTTAGGACGATGGCCATCGCTATTATCCTAGCTGCTGAGTCTGCGGTGTCCATGGAAGCTTGTAAGAATGTTTGGGTGACCCTTTGACCCTCGGTAAGTATGGATCTGAGTTGTTCATTTTTAGGTTCTGCGACATCTGGTACTATTTTGGCTATTTTATCAAAGATGTTATGATTATAATTTGAGAGGAGAGCTAGGTAATTTGCAACTCTCATAATTAGTGTAGAAGATGAATATACCTTTCGACCCAAGTTTTCAATACATTTCCAGGTTCTGTCTGATAGGGATGCCCTGAAATTGGGGTTCTTGCTCCTTTGGTTTGCTGCATCTATGATCAGTGAGTTTGGTGCCGGATGAGTGAACAAAAATTCCATTCCCTTAGACGGGATGAAATATTTTCTCTCTATATGTTTATTTGTGGATGGTATAGAGGCTGGTGTTTGCCAGATTACCCTGGCAAGGTCCATTATAGCCTCATCCATCAGTAGTGCTATCCTAGAAGAAGAAGTAGTATTCAAAATCTTTAACAACTTGTGTTGTGATACTGCGACCTCTTCCAAAGGTATTTGTAAGTCTTGAGCCACTCTGCAAAACAACTCATTGAACTGTTTGTGGTCATCTGGGTAGTTCTGTGTTAGCAGGGTAAATGACTCCTGCAGTGGAGATGCTCCTGGGGATGAAGGCTGTGACCGAATTGTAGCAACAGAAGCAGCTACCTATGAATGATGGAAGGAATGTGATAGGTGAGCTGATGCAGAATGTCTGCTGTCATGTCTCTTAGAGTGTGTCAATGCTTTAGGGGAAGCAGGCTGGCGATATGAGCGATCGCTGCTGCAAGCCCTGCTGTGTCTGTGACATGAGTCGTGCGATCAGCTAAGGTAGTAATGAGAATGGCCATAGCAGTTGGAGTGTCTGCAGGGGGATCTAGATCTCGTACTGTGGTGACATTCTGAATAGTAGCAACCATGGTGGTACGTGTCATAGGTGGTTCGTGAAGAACATCTACTGTGGCTCTGGAAGGAATAGGAGTCCACAGAATGAGTAGGGGATATATGTGGGTGTTTACGTCTCTTCTTTGGAGGCAGAGTGTGTGAAGGGGTTTGAATAGACTCCCTGTCACCCCTTGACCTTGGTGTATTCGTGGTGCGGGACTGTGATTCTTTGGCAGGAGTTGATTGTGTAAGTGGAGTTTTATCAAGAGCAGGTTGCACACATGGTGCTGTCCACTCAGCCAGCATTGGGTGGGGCGGAGCTGACTGTTGCAGCTCAGTCGGAGCCGGAGAATGTGAGTGGCACGGTGCCGACGCGCCTGTTTGAGCAGGCTGCTTAGCGCTGCTTAATACAGTGCCACGCTGTGGCTTTGAGTATGCATGCCATGCGGTCACTGTAGCCCTCGAGGAACCTTTAGTTTCTTTCGCGGGCTTTTTATTAGCTGGCTTTGATTCTGCTGAGTGACCCCTCCTGGGTGCTGCAGTTGCCTTTTCTGAAGACTTTCGTTTGCCATCGCTGTCATCAGAATGAGTGACACTAGCCTTATCTACAGCTGTTTGTGGGGCTGGAGCAAGTGATCTTTCCATCAATAAGACCTTAAGCCTCAGCTCCCTGTTCTATACATTGTAAATGGCCATCCAAGGCTGGCATTGCCTCGTT
This sequence comes from Podocnemis expansa, assembly GCA_007922195.1. Taxonomy (NCBI): domain Eukaryota; kingdom Metazoa; phylum Chordata; order Testudines; family Podocnemididae; genus Podocnemis; species Podocnemis expansa. The sequence goes on along the minus strand of ML682016.1, from coordinate 30,389,247 downwards.
ACACTGCTCACACCTCTTAAAGCCTGAGGCGACTGACGTTGTAATTCTTTGTTTTTTCTCTCTCTTTCTTCTTCTTCTTTTTTTTTTTTTTTTTTTTTTTTGTGTCAGCGTGTGCTGCTGTAGAGAGAGAAAGGGAGGGGGATCTGAGGCGGGGAGGAGTCAGAGCCCCGCTGAGGCTTATCTCATCTCCGTTTTTTTTTTTTCTTTTCTGTCATCTTTTAGGCTAGAAGAAGCTTATCTATGAGGAAACAAAGGGTACTTGAAAACCAGGTGAGGTGTTTACTGAGTTGAATGAGAGAGGAAGGAGTCCGTTGCTGAGCCAGGACGGTTGAAAAGGAACTGAGGGGAATCTGCTTGGGGGGGGGTGCCCTCTGCGCAGGCGCGGCTTTGCAGTAACTGCTAAAGAAGCTCCATTCACCAGTGCTGGGACGCAGCAGGCCTAAGGTGGAGTACCCACAGGACATCGCTTGATGAAGAACAACTCCAATTAGAGAGGGTGATGGTAAACTTTCTCTCTTTTCCCATGCCCTATTGAATCAGCTCTTCCAAGGACTCCCTCCAAGTCAAGGGATGGAGGGGGTGAAGAGAAGCTCTTTAGAAAAGATCAGATCGTTTACTCATTGTAGCTCTGACACTCACAAAACAGGCTGCTGAGAGATGAGTCGGTAGAGTCATTGGGGTACCACTGTGGATCATGGCTTGGGGAGGCAATCCAGTTCTGCTGAGGACTGCTGGAGGGGGATGGAAGACTTTTGGAATTGTCACTGCCATTCAGCTTCGCAGGGGAGAGAGAGACACCTTCACCTGTAAGCCAAAGCAATGAATCATTGATTAGGTCAATTCTGTAAAGCTATCAGAACAACTTCAAGTACCTTGATATGATTAACAAGTTCTCAGGCAACTAGAAGCAAGGCACTGCATAATACTCTTAACAGTAATGCTACTGTACAGAGAGTCAACATAATTCTCATGCTAAGTTGATATGTAGGCCAGACCCTGCATCACTAAAGTCGCTCACAAAATGTTGACTGAATTACTAACTTCTGACAAAGCATATGTTGATCTTGCAAGGACTTCAGTATGAACACGATTCATTTCAAGGGAAAGAAAATCTTATGACTAGACCCTATTCAAACCTAGTCTGACGGTGTCCATGACATGGGATTATGCCCCTGAAATCTCATGTGATAAATAAATTCATTAGTCTCTAAAAGTCCCACAGAATTCCTTGTTTGTTTAACTAACATTGTTTTTCTGAAGTACAACAGCATCCTCACTTAAGGGGAGCTGGATTTGGTCCTCAACCAACTCATCTTAAGGATATTTACTGGTTGATGTAAGAATTTAGCTATGGCGCAATGCATTTTCCAGGGGGAAGAGGGTGATAGTGATAGGTGGGGATTTGAAAGGCAGTCTACCCCTCTCCTAACTGAACCAAGTGTGGAAAGATTTCTGTACGAAAAGGAAACAAGATGAAGCTACTGTCCACACTCATTTAAAGACAGACGGAACCTTTAGGGACTTCTGGTCAGTTGGGTAAGTGGCTCAATCACCACAGTGTGAAATATCATTTGATACTGTATCCCACTAAGGATAATTGAACATTGAGTAGTAGAAGTTTATGCCTTTATTGACTTCAGGTGACATGAAATGCAATCACCTCCTCATAACCCAATAAAGAAGGCTTCTTATATGGTACTGGGCCAGCCAGAAATCAGGTAAAGGACACTCAGTTACTCAGAATTCAGATTCTTAAACAAATCAACCAACCAACCAATCACCTAGCCCCTTCCCAATACGTATGTTTTTAAAAATCTAGATCAATATTTTTTCTGTTTTTAATAGATACACCATTATATCAAAAGTCAATCCTAGATGCATGTGGTAAGCGCTGGTGGATGCTCAGTACTTGAGGAGATTTTGACCAGCTTGGAAGGAGGAAACTGCACTCCCTTCGTCCCAACAGGAGCCACACTTCATACTTTGATTGTTATATCTCAATGCCTTATCAGTTTACACTACTGGACTCCTTACAACTCAACCTACCAAATTTCTGGTATTTGTCATATCTGAATATTGAGTTTCAGCTTTTGACAGTGACTTTTTGCAGGGTCTTGGGCATTCAGATTAGCATGGCATTTTAAGTAACAAAATGGCATGATGGGGCTCTATGTGCAATTAAACATCACCCTTTCTAAATCTGATTTGTTCAGTTGATCAGTAAAAGGATGTTTAAATGGTCAGCCCTACATATCTGCCCTGGGAAATGGCTGCTTCCTTCTTCTTTATCCTCGGAAATACTCAAGATGCTGTAGGTCACACCATGCAACCCCCAATGACCTATATTACCAATGAAGATGTAGGAAAAGTAAAGAATCCAGTCAGACTCAGACTCAAGGTGAATTTGCAGGTCTGACAAAGCATTTTTCCTGGTAAACTGAGCAAATTTTACCTGGAAACACTGACACAGAAACATACCTACAATCATAGATGTTTAGGACTGGAAGGGACCTCAAGAGATCATTGAGTCCAGTCTAGGTAATAAACTAAAAAGGAGCAATACTTTAATGGAAGCATGCAAACCATAAGTAGCTCTCTAATGTGTCTCCTGGGGCTCTTTGAAGTAACATGATAGTAAAACGTTCTGTGGTTTAATTATTAGCCAATCAGGATGCTCTTATTATGTTATCAACAAATTGTAGAATACTTCATCAGTCATTTTGTTCTGAAACTTCTATTTATAATAGTAAATGGGTTATGTTCATCTCCAACTGGCTCCTCAACCTCTGAAATCTGAGTTTCATGGAACTACTAGACCATTCCTGACAGGTGTTTATCTAACATAGAACACTACCACCGTATTGTTAGAGTAATATTTTAGAGCAGAACATCACTTTAACCTCTGGTTCAGTTTTCTCCATCTGTGAAATGGGGATAATGGTTCCATTCACTTGCATATTTATTATTTTAAAAAATCCCTTACATACTGAAGTTACTGTGTAAGATCACCAAGGCCATGTGCAGGGTTAAACGAAGGACAGACTGAGAACACCAAGTTCAAAACGTCCCTTCTTATGAAGGTCAATGGTAGCACGGGCCAAAAAGCTGCTTAATTCATTTAAGGAATAGTAAAGGGCCACAGTCAACCCTCTTGTGTCTACAGCAGTGGTTTTCAACTCATGTGCCATGAGAACTGGCCAAGTATGTCATGAAATTTTGCACAAAGGTAATGAAAAAATCAATGTAAAACAGACATTGTTTCATCTTAAACAATGTTCTGTCCAACCATAATTACAACTCAAAAAACTTGAGAAAATTAACCATCAAATTAAAAGCAAGGTTTTGGTCTTTCAATTCTAAACGTGAACATTATAAACCAGGGGTGTCAAACATGCGGCCCACAATGACCTCTTCCATCAGGCCTGTGACTGGGCTCCATAGGACCACACTCTCTCCCTAACAGATAGAAAGAGTGTGATCTTGCATACCCAGCACTCCGCAATGCTGCAAGAGTGTCAGGTCTCATGACATCACAAAGCAGTGGATATACAAGACTGCGCTCTGCATGACCACAAGCTCTCCCTAACAGAGAAAAAGAGAGGTATTGTGGAGAAGTGTTTTGCATATATAGCACTCTGTGATGCTGTGAAGAGTACTGGTGTATTTTGATTTATGGTATGTACGACCCACTTGAAGTACATTTCAGTCAAATCTGGCCCACCACAGCAAATGAGATTGACACCCCTATTCTAAACGCAGGTAGCCAAAGGGCAAAACTGAGATGATGTGTATTTTTTTTCCAGTGAATGTGAAACATTAATGCATTTGATCCTTCTGTAGCTTGTTGTATGTTGGGAAGCACGACTCTACATGGCTACCTCTGAAATCACTGGGTGACCCCCTGGGAGATCAGAGAGTTGACGACTTTGGCCCCTACTATTTAGTGAGCTATGGAGGACACCACTTCTGCAGAATTCAGGAAGTTCAAAGAGCTACCAAAGCTCTTTGCTAAGCCAGCAATTGCTTAACTGAAATGTAGACTGACTTAAAATGCACAGTCAAGACTCTTATGAACAAGGCCAGCTACAGAATTAATGTCCCAAGGGATATTACTAACTTCATGGAGATGCTTCCTAATAAGGGAATGTTTCTGATATTTAGGACATACTGCAGTTAATAGCATATTTCTAACTTTAGTAATGAGAACACCTTATTTTGGCTTAATCTTACTGTATTGACCCGAACTGATAGCAATTTCGATGATGGAGTCACTGATTTGAGTTGCAGGTTCTCCCTGAGAAAGCACATCCTCAGGTGGCCCAGGCAGAGAGATATCCAGCAGTGCAGAGACGTTGGGAGGAGATAGATGGGTACTGGAGGCCTCTGATGGAGGAAGTGGAGGGGTGGAGAGACCATTCTGGAGAGGTGTCTTGGACAGTTCTGACAGAGAAAGGACTGGTGTGCCCTGCTGAAAGAGTCAAAGAATAGACTAGTTATTAGTTTGCATAGGATGTGGATGCTTCTAAAAGTTACAACAGTGAGATTATGCATCGTTAAGATCCTGAGCATCGGGGTTGAAAAAACAGGACGCTGCAGAAGCATGATAAAAATCAAGCAGAATCGATATATAGCACACCCTGCTCCACTAGTCCAACTACCTCACGAAATATTTATTTTTACGCAAAAAAGAATAAAAGACCTACTAGTTCTATGCTGTGTATTTAAAATCCTACAAAGAGGACAGCCCACAAATAAACCCACTCCATTCCTCAGCCCATGTCTTCCACAATAACCTAAGGAAAACTGGGCTCTATGTCACAGTCAAAAGCAACCTATTTAAATTAGAGCATTTCCAAAACCTTCTACGACTGAAACCAGTAAGAGAGTTACTGAGAAGGGTGCCATTAGTCTACAGGATCATTCTTGAAGCTGGATACTGACTCAGGCTGTCAGCTGAGAAATATGCAGCTGCTTGAAGATCACTCCTGATTTAACAAGACTTATGTTTTTGACAACTAAACTCGGTGTCTAAGAGTATTTTTCCCTTGGTAATACAGGGATTGGAATGGTTACTGCAGTACAATATGGATATGGAATACAGCATTGTCTGACAAGTGGGACCATAAAACAAGACTCTCTCAATTTCAAGTAGCAATTTCAATTTCAAGTAGCAATCTTCCTTCCATTCAATCCATTTACTCCCCCATCAGTTTTGATGTAAGTGTAGGACTTCTGCTGAGCCACAGAACTTTTTCCACTGAAATAACTCAAGTTCCATCATTGAGTGCCCTCAGATGCCCCTGGAGAGTGTCTCAACACCACATTTGAAGTTGTGTTAGCCTCCAGATGGGTCTGACAGTCTGGAGTTATAAAATGAACATCCATCCAGCCCTTGGTTCTGTAGCTAGCTATGAGCTTGAGACAAAGGAAAGTTTGGGCGAGGGAGGACCTTTGCCTCTTAAGAGTCTTGTTATCAAGTTCCCACTCTTGGATACCACTCGTCCTACAGTGATGAACAGCAGCAGCTCTGCCAGCACACATACTTATTTCAAGTCCTGGATCCTATGTAATAAACTGGTACGGTACCTGGGTATTTGCCTTGCTAAACTCTTCTCCTCGCTGGTCAGCGCAAGCACAGCATTAAACATGGTCTGTTGGCCTTCAGAGATCAGAGCGTGTCAGTTTCTCTCTGCTCTCAGGAGCAGCATACAACCAAATTATAAGAGTTGTCCACATCAAGCTATGAGACTCCAGCACACAGTCATAGAGGACAAAGAGTATATGACCTGCAGGCTATTGCTACAAGAGTGGTCACACAACGGGGTCCTGGAACCCTAAAAAAATGCATGTGTGAAGGATCCCCACTGCTATAAACCTCATACAGCTGCTCCTTGATCAGCTCATACTGTACCTGGAAGCCATCAGGGACCACTTCCTGTTCATGCCGTGTAGACAGGTTGATGAATGGAACTCGACACCCGCTGCCTGAACCCTAGAAGTGCAACAGAAACTACATGAGTGACACACTTGTACACCAAGCACAGCACCCTTTGTATGAGTTACAAGATACAAGCATATCAAATCATCCTTGAGATCTCAGGAACACAGCACTCTCCACTACCCGCTTGGGATGGTGGCAAACCCTGGTATCTCTTCTAGGAATGGAGAAAGGAAGCAATAAGGGCCTATGCAAATTCACTTACAAAAGATCTCCAGAAAGAAGATGCAGCTGGAAGCAGAACACAGGCACTTGGAGATCTGTATGAGCACTCCGTCATGGTAGGAGAAAGTACAGGTAGCAAGCAGCTCTCTTGTACTGCTAACAATTCCCTAATCCTATTCTGTGTGGCTTCCTCAAATGGTGCTGTCTTTTGGATTCAGACTACTGGAGTGCCAACTCAAACAGCATCACAGCTGCAAGGCTCTTCCAGGGTGGAAGCCTATTTTTCAGCACAGCAAAGCGTATTGTCTTAGCTTCTTCTCACTAGTTCTAAAACACAGACCCACCTGCTCTGCCCTGGGCAAGGACTGCTCAGAAAAGCTGACCAGTCATGATTAATACAGGTATTGGATTTTTACACACAGTGACGAAAATACTGAATGCCTCTAGAACCCTATTCAAGAGATACTGACCTCTACTATGGCAATGGAATCTTCATTCTGATGTGCCACAGCTGACTCCTGTCCACAGACCACTGCAGCCACTGCATCTGGTGACACTGGCGACACGCCTGACAAGCCCTCAGCATCCAGGACAGGCAAGGGGCTGCCAGGGATAATCCCAGCACTTTTAGCTGCCAAGTCAATTGCACCTTTGGTAAAACAGAAGAGACATGAGACACCTTTTCTTTTACTGTCTGACCCTCTAAATTCTTCCCCTGAGATATTTAGAATTAGGCCAGATAGCTAAATCTCAACCTAAGCTGAGAGACAAAGAAGGCGCAATACTAGTTCAAATCTCGCACAGATGCTGTTGTCCCTATTTAGGAAGGACAACATCTTTAGCAAAAACAGTTTTTTATTTTCTTCTGTCTCCTTAAGGCACTACCAATCCATCGTACTGCACTTCAATGGAGCTTTCTCTCCTCAAATATTCCTAGCAGCATTTACCTGTCAGACATGCTATCAGTCCACCTGACTTTAAATTCTGCAGTAATGCAGTTGGTTATGTAATTTCTAAGACATGCTTATACCTCAACAGAAAAGATTAGTATAACAGTTTCATTTAGCATCTGCATCTTCCAGTGACAGAGAATTCCCCAGTCATATTATACAACGTAAAGACGCATTCCCAGTTACTTGTTCTCACTTTACTAGTTCCTTTAGTTAACAGGCCTGTTCCTTTGCTATGGGGCAAGGTAGAAAAGGAGGGATTGGTGTGGTCCCTCCCTACCCAACATTCCAGCTCCTGTCTAGATGGATAAATCATTAGTTTACAGGCTTCTACGAGAAAGAGGACACAGCCCCCTTAATAAACGGGTTTAAAACAAAATGTAACATATGCAGCTGAACTTGAGCCACAGAAGTCTGTATTCTAGTTTTCCCCAAAGATCATTGGATTCAGGATCCAGGGTCTGGCTCATTCATACGTCCACCCACAAGCCACAGGTTGGCATATGTGCATGGTACATGAAGCTTGTTTGGAGTGAGTCATTAAGGATTTGTATCTGGATGCAGGAAATCAAAATATGTCACCTTTCTGAAGGGAAACTTACTGGACAGATGGTTAGTAGCTTGCGTTGGAAGAACTTTGGGCACAATGGGTCGACAAACAGCAGCTTTAGTCAGTGAAGACTGAATTGGCCGAAAGGAACCTCTCCCTAAAGAGTAAAGAATCAAATCTCAGAAGGAGCCAGAACCTGACATCTTTTTTAACCATAATTAAATGGGAGCAATGTTAATCAAAAGCCAGAGGGATTCTACACCGCTTCCACATCTCAGCTGACGCTGAAAGCAGCATGAAATAAAAACTTCAAATAGCTGTAGCACAAACTAATCAGCAGTTCATTGCAAGCGAAGGCAACTGCAATGCTGCATGTAACCACAGGCACATGTCATTGTGGTCTGTTCAAATAACTTTGAGGATCTAATGTTGATTTTGAGATCCATGGTGAGATGTGATGCAAATAACCTTGTGTTAGTGCTGTTGCCAAGAAGAGACCAGAGAGCCAGGACAAGTAGCAGACAAAATATTTGTCAGTACATGAAAGTCACGTACCATTTTGGTGCCAGAAAGAGCCTAATGTAAAGTTACTCTCTCAAAAGAAAGAATTCAGTATTTCCATCCACAATTTCTGTTTCTTTATGTAGAACTCCATGGACCAGAAGTTAGGAAAGAAGGAGGGAAACTGAAGAGGCACAATTACAACCATGAGCTATTAAAAAAATTATCAAGAAGCAGAAGCCTGTCACTCTATGAGAAGTGACTCAACAAAATGGTGAATGGATAGGGTTTTGAAAGTACTTTTTTTGTTTTAAAGATTATTCCCTTACTTCTTACCATGTGCAGCAGTAAGAAAACCTTTCTAATTCACCCCAAAGTCTTATTATCTGAAAACTTGATGTCCCTACTATGGATCTTCAGTCTGTGATGCCGAATGTACACTTACCTGTTATGGAAGAGTTGGATAAGATGGAGAAGGAGCAGACGTGCTGAGCTGGATTTCCTGATGGTCTGGGAAGCAGTGTTCTCTGCGTGGGGAAGATGACAGACCAAAGCCAATTGAACAAAGCAAGCTAGTTCTCTATGCCCTTTGTGGTTGTGGTTCCTTATAGAATAAAGAGGTGTATGCCTGTACAGTAGTGACTATGTGGGCACACACCAGTCAGACACAACAAGAATCCTTTCTGCTTCTGTTTGAAAGGGAATGCAGGGCTCTCCTCCTGCTCTCTCTGTGAAGCACCATAGCATTGAACTTCCTCTGAATAACATCCAGAGATTGCTGTGAAGTAATGTTCCCTCAAAGGCCCTGAGGCAGCTGAGCAACTCACATTGCTCGCTGCGCAGGCCGTGGCTCCACCCCCGCTGGCCCGAGCCCACCCCCCACTCTCCCGGTAAGCCCCCCTGAGCCAGCCTGATCCCTTCCTCCCACCATAACCCACTCTGCCAGTAGCCCCCCAGGCGGCCTGTCCCCCTGCCCCCCCCACTCTTACACAGCTGCTGGAGTGGCATGGCTGAGATGGCTCCTCCGGCCAGAGAAGCACCGACGGAACATGCTCAGACGTTCCGAGCATGCGCCATCAGAGCATCTCTGGCCGGGAGTTTTAAAAACTCCCAGCTCTGCAGGACGTCTCAGCCAGCCGGAAGACAGATAGTCTTCTGGCTGGGTAGGGACTCTGGCTGTTGGCTTTATGCAGCCAGCAGTGTCCCCTTCACTGGGCAGCAGCAAGGGGCTGCACTTTACAGGGAACATTGCTGTGAAGTTATACAGAGCGCCCCTCTCACTAACCATACACTAGTCTCCTAGTCCTCTAAAGCATTACACCTTAGAGCAAAGCTCGTCAAACTGTGGGTTGCAATCCAGTACTGGGTCACAGACCAGCAGGCATTGGGTCATGGCACCAGTGTGGCACACAAGGAGGAGGGGCAGCTACCTCTCACTCCCTTCCAGCCTGCAGGTGCCTGGGCGACGGGGAGGAGCTGTGGCCTGCCACTGCACAGCACGCTTGCAAGGTTCCAGCTGGGAGTTGTAGTTCACACTGCCTGAGGTGTAGAAAGACTACATTTCCCATTGTGCCATGTGTGCACTTGTGCCTTTCCTTTCTCTTCCCCTGGCTGAGTGCTTTAAGCGTCACAGAACTCCTTGCTTCTTTTGCCAGTCTGTAAGTGTTCGGGTTGCTGTTGCCCCATAGCCATAGCGGTGATGGATGGCTGGAGCCCGTGGCCTTCAGGCCCCCTCCCCCCAGTATTGATGTTTGGTGAGCTTGGGTGGGGGGCTTGCTCTATTTTAGCAAGCCTGGGACATGAGAGAGGCTCAGGGGTTCGCTGGGGCAGAAGGGATCTGTGGGGCTTTATCTTGGGGCTGGAACCCCTCAGGTGCAGTTGGAGTGTGAGGACTGGGAGGTTGGAAAGGCCTGGGTAGCTTCTGGGATGTGGCAGTGCAGGCTTGGTGGGGATGGAGGGGGCTTTAAACTCAGCAGCTGACAAGACTTTCAGTGATTGGAGTGGGTTTTGTGGCTATGGAAAAGTAATGACAGCTGGAGGAGTTTCACTCAGGACTGCTATTGCAAACGTACCAAGGACACTTCCCATTTTCTTGCATCTCACTGGGAAAAGTCATGGAACATAGTATGAAAATGCCCAATTTGGATTTTATAATGCAATAATCTTGTTCTGTAGAACAAAGTCTAAAAACTATAGAGGAGTAACACTGCTGTAGAGCTAGGGGTGACATGTTTAAGTGGGGCATGGAAGTGTTGGGAACATGGCCCAAGACTATACTACAGGTAATATGGAGGGGTTGAAAAATGATCTTTTATCTGAAGGACTAAACTTGGTGAAGAGGTAGGAGGAAGGTGTAAATGTCTTTCAGCAAGGCCCAGAAGCTGGTGTCTCTGGGTAGAGATCTCATTCCCCATTTCCAGGTGCTGATACAGAGGGAACAAGTAATAGGGCTTGCATGGAAACCCATTTTTATGTATTATTTTCTGGCCCAGGAGTATCCAATTAATAAATATGAAGTTCCTGCCATGTAATGGTCTGCTGCAAAGGAGAAATAGTTTTTTCTTTATGCACAGCCATCCTAAATCCTGCAGCAAGCAAGCATGTGGCTGTCCCTAACTACACAGCTGGCCTGCACTGCTCCCGGCGGGTGGGGGGTTGCCACGTGGCAGAGGGGTCCCGAGCTGGGTCCCGTGGAAAAAAGTTTGACAACCGCTGCCTTAGAGCACCAGTTCAAGTTTTTATGTGGGACTTGTGCACGTCATAGTTATTAACTAAACAAACATGAACATCAAAGGAAACTACATTCAGAAGTTTTAAATGATGACCTTGTATAGAACAGAATATTTCACTGGGTCCTATCAAATGACAATTTCTTGAGCACAGGAACACTCTAAGGCAGTGTGAGATGTTCCAGAGGAGCAGCCATGTTAGTCTGTATATAGCAAAAACAACCAAAGTCCTATGGCACCTTAGAAACTTAAATTTCTTCAGACATAAGCTTTCGTGGACTGCAACCCACTTGCATCTGATGAAGTGGGTTGTTGTCCATGAAAACTTATGCCAGAAGAAATCTGTTTTTAAGGTGCCACAGGACTTTCTTTGTTAAGACAGTGGCCTCTCTCCTTGTCCCTCACATATAGTTAAAGGAGACTAGTTAAATAGACTAAAGAGCCCCTGGTTGTACGTTAGCATTGCATAAGACTTTTTGAAAGAAATATCCAAACATTTTCCCGTTTTCTTATACTTTGTAATCCCTGCCAGTCACATCAGATCTGTTTCCTGATATCGTGTGTGCTCTTACAATCCCATTTTCCTTTTTGGCTGGGATTTGCAAGGAGCCTTAGTAAGGCAGATGGCACCAATGCAATTTAATAGGAGGTGGACACCTTGCTGCCCTCAGCTCCACTGAAAATCCCAGTCTTCATTTTTAAAGTTTTTCTCAAATGCTCTCTCCCCACTTCCACATCACAGGCACTTCAAAGAGTAAGCTCTTACTGCCCTTCCATGTAACAACACTACCCTGTTATTGCAGCTGCCATTACAGATGCAGTAATCTAACCAGTTTGGTTATTAAAGAGGCCAAAATCCTTGTTCCCTTTGACTTTTCAGTTTTACTTCCTCAAAGGACATGAGAGAGGAAGCTACATCCTTGTTTTAGAAAAATCTGGGATAACTATCAAGCTCACTGCAAACAAAAATGCATTCAAGACTCGGTCAAATTTTCTGACCTGTACCACCAATGGCTTCCGCAGGTGACTATTCCGCAGCTTTCTTGGTTTTGGCAAGAAGTAGTCTGACTGCATCTAGAGGAAGAGAAGGAACTGGTTACGCAGTTTCATGACCACCCAGACATGAAAAATTCCTCCCTAAACTATGTGGATGAATAATGCATCTATTAATGATATCAGAAACAGCAGCTCTTTACCAAAACACCTCATTCTATTTCAAATCAGCCTAAAGTCCTTCACGCCAAGACTATCTGCAGCCCACAAATGCACCCTTCTCTTTGGGTGTGAATTGAAATGCGTATTATTGTAACCACAGTCTGCTCAGAGTTAGACTTTGATGAGGGAAAGTTTCACTGAACTACTACCCCATACTTTCCCTAAGCTAGAAATTAATTTAATTTCCCAGCTCTCCTCAGTTTTGAGGCAGCTTGCTCCATCTGACAGAAAGAGTAGGCCAGGCACGGCCAAACTGCAGCTCATGAGCCGCATGTGGCTCTTCAAAGAAAAAGTGTGCCTTGCGGAAGAGAATGGCAGGGAAGGGTGGAATGGTTGGAAAAGAGGGGAGAAGCACGGCATGGTCAGGGACAGCAGAGAAGCAGTGGCATGGTTGGAGCCGGCAGGCAAGCGGCAGCATAGTCAGAGATGTGGGGAAAGCACGGCTTGTTTGGAGCCAGCAGAGAAGCGCAGCATGGTCAGATAGAGGGTGGAGGGAGTGCAGCATGGTCAGGGACTGCAGGAAAGCGCAGCATGGCTGGGGCCAGCAGGGAAGCGGCAGCATGGTTAGAGTCGGGAGGGAACTGGCAGCATGGCTGGGGCCAGCAGAAAAGCAGTGGCATGGTTGGTGGGGGACGGCAGAGAAGCATGGCATGGTCGGATGGGGGTGGAGGAGCAATGTGGCATGGTCAGAGATGGCAGGGAAGCCACAGCACGGTCGGGGGCGGGGAGGAGAACTGCGGCGTGGTTGGGGACAGGAGAGAAGCAGCAGCATGGTAAGAGACAGCAGGGAAGCAACAGCACTGGGGGTGGGGGGAGCATGGCATGATCAGGGAAGCCACGGCATGTTTAGATTTTCTCATAGGCCCTAATGCAGTTTACTCCTTGTTAAATAAAATCGTGTTTTACAAGTCCTAAACGTGACATGGAATAATAAGAAACGAAAATACAGAGGACAAAAGTTTAAAACTGAATCTAGATTACTTTCAATTTTTGGCACAACTTACTGCTGTGAAGCATTGTATCTCACGACAAAATTTGTTAAATTGAAACATTGTGCAATACTTAGGGATCAGCAGCTGGGAGAGCTTTTACATACTGCATGGACAAGCTACTGCCCAGAATTTAAAAACCTTGCCACTAGCCTGCAGTGTTCTGCATCCAGCGACAGCTAAGTTTTTACTGTATACACCTACTTTTCATGGTAAGCTTAAGTAATTATTAGAATCTAACATTAGTAGGATCAATATTTGCCCTGTTATTACAATAAAATTAAAGTGCACAATGAATTTTAAACCTAGTAGTTTTGAAGTAGGTAAAAGTATGTGGTTACATGCCTCAGTGTGGTTCTCGAAGGTTTAAGGATCAACTTGTGCGGCTCTTGAGTTCCATAAGTTTGGCCACACCTAGACTAGGCATTCTATTCCTGCATCTGCCAGTGATTGACTGCCTAACTCTGGGCAAGTTGCCTCATCTCTACATGTTTCTGCTTCCCTCTCATGCTCGGTCTGTATTGTCTATGTAGCAGTCTGGGGGATGCCCTGTTTCGCTATTGGAGGGATGTCAGGCTGCTGTGCAGCAACCTTCCTAATCCTGGGAATGCAGGCTGTGCCATAACAGCAGCTCTATGGGTGAGCCATGGACAGGTCCAGAATCACTGAGAACCAGTGCTATCTGGGCCAAACAGGAGCTATCAGGATCACTGTTGCCCTGTCTATTTTTATCTTTAGAAACACCCTGTGGACCAGCAGCATGGGCAGAAAAGCATACAGGAGAACGTCCAACCAAGGGATGAGGAAGGCTTTTCCCAGCACCCATCTCCCTCCTTGCAGGGAGCAGAATTGTTTTCATTTCCTGTTGACCCTGGAAACGAACAAGTCTACCTGGAGATAGCCCCACTTTTGGAAGATCATGTCTGCCACCCAGGTTTGAGACACCACTGCTGGGATGATCCAAACAACCTGCTGAGGTCATCTGCCTTGGTGTTCTTGATTCCTAGCAGGTGAGAGGTCATCAGGTGGCACTTATGTTTGATGGCCAGGGCCCACAAGAACATCGCCCCCTGACACAGGACTAGAGAATGAACCCCAACTTGTCAGTGTACATAATACATGGCCACTGTGTTGTCTATGAGGATCCAAATGACTTGTCATTGCAGGAGCAGAAGGAACACCGCACAGGCTAATCTGATCACTCTGAGTTACCTCACCATTTATGTGCATGTCTCTCTCTCAAGCTGACCAGGTCTCCTGGGTGCTGTGACCACTGCTGAAATGGGTGCCCCATCCCAGATCTGATGCATCTGAGAGGAGGGATATAGAGGGGGAACGGTCCGCAAAGGGAACTCCTTTCAAAACCTTCCAAGTATCCACCCACCGACCAAGAGAGGCCAGAATCCAAGCAGGAATTGTTATGACTCTGTCCACTGTATGCCTGCTCAGGGCATATGCTGTGGCCAGCCATAGCTGACATGGTTGCATATGTAGGCAAATGTGCCTGATCACTTATGTGCCTGCCGCCACATGGCCCAGAAGATGCAGGCAAATCTGGGCTGTGATTAGTGGTGAGGTCCGAAGGTCTAGTATGAGCTTTGACATGGTTTTGAACCTGGACTGCACTAGTTATCACTGTGGCCCGTCTGCAATCTAGGACTGCACCTACAAATTGTATCCTTTATACTGATGTTAGCACTGACTTTTGGTCTTTTACTAGCAGCTCCAAGCAATGGAAAGTGTCCTTTACTACTGCCAGACTGGCCGCCACCTGAGCCTGTTATCTGCCCTGAATGAGCCAACTGCCCAAGTATGTGTAGATTCTGACTCCTCAAAATCTGAGGCAGGCTGCTGCTGCCGCCATGCACTTGGTAAATATTGCAGGGCAGATGAGAGGCTTGTTAGGAACACCATGAAATCTCCTGTGTCCTGGAAAGACTGAAATGTGGAAACAGATGTGATGCAGAATTTTGATTTCTTTTTGATGACTGTTTAGGCCCCAGAGATCTAATATGGTCCTGAGACCTCCCTTCACCCTGGGCATGAGGACATAATGGGAATACAATCCTCACCCCTTCAAGTCCAACGGGACCTCTTCCACTGTTCCCAGCAAGCGGAGCTTGTGAACCTCTTGCACAAGAAGTTGTTTCTGAGAAGCATCCCTGAAGAGCAACAGGGAGGGGTAATG
This sequence comes from Podocnemis expansa, assembly GCA_007922195.1. Lineage (NCBI taxonomy): Eukaryota > Metazoa > Chordata > Testudines > Podocnemididae > Podocnemis > Podocnemis expansa. The sequence continues at coordinate 30,373,962 of ML682016.1, read as the reverse complement.
GTGAGGTGAAAGAGAAGAAAATTGTAAGGTGTAGCTGCCTGCCACCATATTCAGGATCCAATGACCCAAGTTAAGCTGGCCCAGGTGGGAAGAAAGGTTCAAGAGGGTTTGAAACTAAAAGGGAATGTAAGACACTAATTTGAGACTAGGATACTGTTTGCTTGCATGCCATCAAAATGCCCAATGTTGGTCACCTGAGCATCTGGCAGGGGCTTGCTTGTGAGAGGGAAACAGAGACAGGCCCTGTCTACAATGCCTGCCATTACTGTCCCTGTGCCTGGTGTCCAGAACCTAGGCTGCTGCAGGCAGAATTGCTTCCTAGAAGCTTGGGGCAGGTACAGGCTGAAAGATTTCCTTGTCATCCATGAGTCTTTGAGCCCATGGAGCATTGTATCCATTTGTTCCTGTTGAATAACAGATCTTGGATGGTTGTTGCACCTCCTGGAAGAGGCCCAAGACTTGCAACCACAAACAGCCTCACATGACAGTCCCCAAAGCCATGGCCCTTACAGTCGAATCTGCCACACTGAATGTCACTTGGAGTAGTGACACCTCCCTCCATCCCGACTGTTCTGCCCTCTTCCAGTATTGTGGTGAGGTCTGAGCACTGGTCCAATGGGAATGCCTCCCTTGAAGTGCTTGAGGGACTCCCATAAGTTGTAATTGTACCTTCCAGTAGCACTTACTGACTGGCCACTCCAGGGGCGTTGCTGCCCCAGGGAATGACCCAGGGCACAGGCACAGGCCCCACCCCCTGCCCGCAGGCTATGCCCTCTGCTGGGGACAGGGTGGGAAGCGGCAGCCACGGCCGCGGAGTCACCCGTCCTTTGAAGAGGCCAGAAGAGGCCGCTGCTGCTGTGGGCATCTGGGCACCGGATCCCTGGCCGGGGACAGGGCCAGGAGCTGTGGCCACAGGCGGCTGGGCCCCGGATCTCTGGCCCGATCCGGCCAGAGACCAGGAGAGGTAGGGCCCCGCCAGGACCCGGGGCACTGGCGCTGGCATTTGGGGCACGGATCCCATGTGCCAGGTGCCACTCTGAGTTGTAGACTGGTGGTAGAATAATCTTTCCTCCCAAACAAGCCTAGTCTCTTGCAGTCTTTGTTTTTGGGAGTTAGACCTGGTTGGCCCTGTCTACCCTGCTGTTGGTTGCATTGACCACCAGGGGGCTAGGAGTTGGGTGAGAAAAGAACTACTCAAAACCCTTGGTTGGAGCATAGTTCCTTTTCTCTTCTCTCTTCAAAGCCAGAATGAAGGAGGAGAGGGGTTGCCAAAGGTCCCTGGTGATTTTAAGCGGCTTGATATGGATAGGCTCACATTATCCCCATATTAAACAGGTCATCTACCTGTTCTTGGGGCTCCCCCACTTCTAGCTTCAAACTGGTGGCTAGTGGTTCTAGAAGGTCCCATATTGTGCTCAAAAATCATACAAGGGGAGAGAGGACAAGGGCCGCATTGCCACTGCCTTGTCGAGCGAGGAAGACAAGGGAGACTGCAGAGCATGTCCCCTTCATGGACTCCAAGTTCCCATCCAGATCTGACAACTTGGCCTCCGCCTGTGGTCTCAGGGCTACCAACTGGTTTCTGGCTGAGTGGAAGGAGAAAGGACCTGGTGCAACTGGGAGCCCCCAGAGGTTCTAGTACAGCCAGTTCTGGGGCCACTGCCTGGGACCCAAGCAGCTGGGTTTTGGAGCAGAATCTAGGGTTGCCCTTGATGCAGAGGGACTGTGGCCAGATGTATCCTGCCACACAACTTCCATGGAAATTTTTGTGAGGTCCTTTAAACTGTCTCTCTTTATGGCATCTGGGAGACCAGAGAGTAGAGCTCTTATTGCACCATTCCCTTGAATGTCAATACAGTGACCAGGACTGTGAGTTCAAGGACCCTCTGTGCTGACTGCCCTGTGACTGTCTGTGTCTCCATAGGACAGTGACCAGTATCTGCGCAACCTGGTGCATCTTGGTACCAATTCTGTGATTGACTGCTATCCTCTGAGAGGGACCTTGAAATTGATGATCAAGATCTGAACCTTTCTTATGTAGGCTAGCTCATCAGTGCCAGTGACCAACAGCAGTATCAAGCTCTCGGTGCCAACTGCCCACCTGACGTAGAGCAAGGAACATGTCTCCATAGCATTTATCTTTGATTTGGAGACCTTGAAGGGTGTGCCAAGTCAATGGGTGACAACCTGCACTATGCTTCTCTTGGTGCCAGGCAGTAGTGCCATGATGGAGGTGGGCTTCTACCCTGCATCCTCAACAGGGAAGAATGCCTCGAAACAGGGGAATCTTGGAGCCAACTTGGGGCCTCCAATGGAGGCTTTCCCTTTGATGCCAGTGACCAGACCTCCTTTATGTGGAGCAGCATACTTGGTACTGGAAAGGACATCATGTCAATTGCCACCTGAAAGGCCTCGACTGTTGAAGACTTCATGACTTGCAGGGTATCCCTTTCATTCTCCAGTGACAAGGGACAATTCCTAGTTGGACTCCTGGTCTCTAATACAGGAGGGGCTGGGGGGGAGGGCACAGCACCTTAGCTCAGCACAGCCCCCCAGTGCTTGACCTTGTGATAGTCGTCCATGGAGGGGTGAAATCACTTTCTAGCTGCTGCTTCTTTTGCTTCTTCTTTGGTGGCAAAAGCAAATCCTGGTGCTGGGAGGAATCTAATGTTGATGGATTACTCCACACTGACCTGGTGATAGGTGCAGAAGGAGGGCAAGGTGCCTTTGCAGATGATTGTAATGTCATTTCCATTAATAAGGCCCTCAGGCGGGTATCTTTACCCTTTTGTGTTCTTGGACGAAACAACTTGCAAATGCAGTACTTGTCTTTCTTATGTGATTCCCAGAGGTGCTTAAAGGGAACTTCCATGGGGATCACTAACTGGGAAGGCCCTGCCACAGGATCTGCAAGGCTTGAAACCCAGAGATTGCAGCGTACCTTGGGTGTGAAGTAAGTCTCCTAGGGACACTAACTGACCGACCAACAGTACCATCTTAAATACAGCCATCCAAAACCACTGATTGATTGACCAACCAACAGTACTGGGAACTGAGGGGTGGTAGCACCACACATGCTGCAGTGTGTGGGATTCTATGGGGTGCTGAAACCAGCCCCAGAGAATCTGCTAAGGGGAAAAGTTTTTCGCTAACCATGAATGCAGCACACACACACACTACCATGGAAATGACATGAGCAATCGCTCAAAGAACTACTACTCTAATAATGCTTTCTGTCAGGAATACTCACCTTATAGGGTTAGCAATGCTTCCTTTTACCAGAGTTATGGGGAGGAAGCTCATTTCGAAGGAAAGGTTTTACTGCCTACTCATCTGTCATGACTTGCTATGAGCAGGTTACTTCCCTGTAACTGAAGGTTCTTTGGGATGCATGATTTCTCTCTGTATTCCACCACAGGCTAGCTATGTGCATCATGTCACTAAATTGGAGAATTTGAAAGTAGCATCTGTTAGTTTGTGCATGCATCATGACTCACCTTGTGCTTTATTATGAGGCAAGAAAGGTCAGGACAGACTACATCTTCAGTTCCTTCTCCATTATGACACTGACAGACCTGAAGCAGAGGAGAAGGAAGGCAGGAAGTGGACTACATCTTGAGATGTCTGGTCCCCAAGGACCTCTACTTACAGGAAAGAAAACTATATTCCAAAATTGTAAAAGATGGAATTACGTATAACAGAACACCTCACTGAGGCCTGTTAAACAGACATGTTTGAGGGCAGCAGTTCATGTGGCAGAAGTGTGCCACACTACCCTGGCTGGCTCCAGCATGGCTTAGTTGATTGGCAGAGCCATTCTAGTCAATCCCATGGTGCGAGAATGTGCAGAGGCTTATGCTGGCAGTCTTGGATCTCTTCCAGTATGATCTGGAGTTCCCCTGCAACTTTCTGTAAAAGATCATGAAACCATCTGAAGACAACTGGTGAGGGAGGGGAGGATGCAGTAACAGCTTCATCTGGTGAGAAGCATGGAAATCAGTTTGCTCCAGTGGCACCATTGGAACTGGGGTATTGAGCCATTAGATCCAAGGGCAGGTTCAGTAGGTCCCTCAGAGAGAAGCAGCCTCACAGACCAGATGCATGTCAAAGGAGGATACTGACTCCAGGACACCATATGACCAACAAGCGGGATCAATGGGAGGTCACAGGAGTCCCAGTACCTCTGGCTCCAGGAAGGGTGAGGAGGTAGCTGCTACCATGGGTGATCTGGGCTCTGTTGTGGCAAACAGAAGTGGTACAGGAAAAGTGATTTTTCTGTCAACTTCAATTAATCCAAAAAGGAAAAAGCAGCTTGATTCCAAAGGTGGCACCATTGGGGTCAATGGAAAGATGGTTGCTGCTGACCAAAAAGGCTAATGGGCAGGAGGTGCAGAGTCTGAAGTTCTGAATTTCTTGGCACAGGCTGGTACCAAAAGGAGTTTGAGGGGACTAGGAAAGTCCCTGAATTCTATTCCAAACTGTTAAAACAATGACTCAAACCAATAATACTATGTACGATTAAAAGTATTAAGAGCTGTGCTGTAATGAGGTTTTGACCAGGACCACGTATGTGGTGAGAAAGCACTAGAGATATGGTTGGTCAGCCCCACTCTTTACTGCCTTGGACAGAAGCACAAAGCGAAGCAGGATGCACATGTGGATCAGTAGATACACTTTCACATTCTCCAGCTCTGAGCACATGCATAACTCACAGTGGAATACAACAGTCACCTGCACTTAAGTTATGAGCCAACCAAATTTGGTGGGACATATCAGACTTCAATAAATGACAGCAGAAATGTAAACAAGTTTCTCTACACATTTAAAACACACAGAACTTTGGCTTCAGCTGGTGAACCCTAATTAGCAAAGTGCCATGGAGATGGTATTCTGGCTTTTAAGATGATGCAGCTCTGAAGCTCAGCTGTAAAATAAAGCATCTGACATGCTTCATCAAGTGTTATGTCAAGCCTGAGCACTGCTGGAGGAATTGCTTCATATGGTAGCTAGCACGTTTTAATATTAAAAAAAACGGTCATCATTTCACCAGCAGGATTTTAATTCCCACCATAGAGCAGGGTCACACTCCAGCATGCTACAGTTTTTGCCCACTGGAATCTGTGAGGGGGTGCGCCTGTCAAGTGTGGCTCTGCAGAGGTCTGTCTCAATGCCCGCTTCTTTCAAGGCTCCTTACGCTCCACACAGGTTCTCACACAGCTAACTCCATCCTTGTTTGGGACTGATTCAACAACAAACAGCTCACAATAACCCTATAAGTCCCACAATGAAGTCCATCACCACAACACAAAAGTTCATATTCAGTCAGTCCTGGAGCTCTTCTGCCTCCTGTCTGGTCTCCGTCAAGCAGCCACTTGCAAGCTGGAGCTCAGCCTTCAGTTCTTTCTCTGGATCAGAGAAATCAGCAGGTATCCCAAACCCTCTCTGGGCTCACCTTTCTCTGCCCTGGTTACACTGGGGCTCCTACAGGAGCCGACTCATTCCACAGCCTCTGTAACAGCTTCCTTTAGCTGCACCCTTACCTCTCTAGGTTAAGACACAGTAGGTAGCCCACCTGCTGCTGCTTCCCCCTTTTGAAGCCTAGGTGCCATCCTTTCAGCCCAGTTGGGCAGGAGGTGATGCGTTCCAGGTGCCCCAGACCCCACTCCCTCCTCAAGTGGTCAGCCACCCCGTAACAGTCTCTCTTACACTGATTGTGTCCAAGTGCTGCCGGAAGGTCATTTCTGCTTCTTTGCTGGGCAAAACCAGCTTTCCATGTCGGCTGTTGGGTGGTAGGGTTGTGGGAACGGCAAAGAGTCCACCATCTGCATCGGTGCCGCCAGAACTCGAGGGACCAGCCACCAAGAGAGGTCGACGGGGGTTTCTCAGACCTGGAAGATTTTATTCAACCACTTATTGAAACAAAACTAAGGGAATTATATTTAGTAGATGGAGAACAGGACAGGGACTAGTTCATATTGATACTGTATTTTAAAAAAAAAAAAAAAGAAATACAAAATATAATTGAGCAGCAAGGCATACAAAGGTACAATCCCTATACAAGATTTTGGTGACAGTAAATTGATAGAACAATGCTCAGTTCATCAGAAATACCCTTCCACTATTCCTATAGGTTCCAGGAAATATATTTTTGGATAACTAAATATGGTTATTACGATTTAGTGCAATAATTGCATTTTTTGAAAATAAAATGGAAAATATCATGGACTACAATGCAATGACACACTCCAAGCAGCCAGTCACTTTTGAAACCATGCTGGCAGAAATCAAATATTGATACTGTGCCATGGTGACACAAGTGGAAAGTGTGTGAAATCCATGTTGTGTATGTTAAACGTGGTCTCCATTATAATTCATAGCACTTGATTTGTAGTGCATTAACACACACTTGCCTACTTTACAGTGGCCATCTTTTCCTCATCATTCAAATGCTGACACTGAGACATATGCAAAATACTAGTCTTGGGCCATATTTCAAGAGGTCAGCCCCCAGCAACCTCAATTTTTGGGTGCTCAAGTTCATTTGAAACCCCAGCTGCAGTTAGTGGATACTTAGCTCTTCTGAGAGATCTAGTCTGAGATTTTAAAGAGCTACCGAGTAATACAATTTCATGGACTTCAAGGGGACTATTGAGGGGTGGTGGTGGTTAATTAATGCACAGTAATTTGGTGAAGGCCACACACCATGTCAGGGACAGTTGTGGGATTGTGGTAAGTTAACTTGGTCACCTTGTTCTCTCTTTAAATCACCTAACGGTTTTGATTACAAACAGGGGAGCAAAGCTCATTGATTTGTGATGCTTTTAGTTACCATTTTATATTTAAATAAACCTGACAGCACAAGTTACTTTCTCGCAGAAAGCTGTAACAATTTGTTAGGCTTTAAAAGTGCCACCAGACACCTTGGTTGTTTTGCTGTAAAAGGAGTAGTCAAAAGCACAAAATTAAGGGACAACTCAGTGAAGGCAACAGATATTATGACAGCAGACCAAATCTGGATTGCCAGATACTTTTGAAAGGCCTCTGAATTCTTTTTATTTTCTTATCATCATCATTATTGGGGGCTTTTATTCTTATTTTCTCTGGAGTCTAAACCTTGATTGAGAAATTTGGATCTTGACAAAAAAAATAATTGACTACCCTAGGTTATGGGACCAAATTTAAACTTGCTTCTTAGTGCTGTACCTTCACCTCCTCCTCTGCCCTCTTTTCCTGCCATGTACTTTCCCCTTCTCCTCACTCTGACCTTCTTTGCTGCTGCTCCAAAGCTGTCTGTTAGTCAAGGCTTTCAATTCCTCTTGAAGTGTGCACAGACTGGCTTTTAATTTTTACCTTTTATTGGTAAAGCTACCTCAATTTGGCTATAACAAAAAGCCAGAAACCAGGAAGGCTCAGGATAAAAAGCACTATGATGTCACTGATTGAAGGCTAGCTTCTAAAAACCCTGCTGTCATCTATTAATATGGTTTTAGGTATGGATAAGATGGAGTTTAACTGTTACTGTGCATTAACAAAGTTACAATTCAGAAAACTGAAAAAAGATTTATTATCTGGGAATAATTTACAAATTCATTACCCAGGTAAGTGGTGCTAAGAGCCATGCTGATAGTGCAAAAATCTTTTACCCTAGTGACTAAAATCCTGTAATGTAGGAGTGGTACTATACTTCTATATGTTGCGATCAGCAGGTGTGAATGATACAGACTAACACAGACAGTCTCTTCCTGTTTATATATGAATATGAAACTATATAGAACTTGGCATCTGATTTTTTGTTTTCAAGGGATAGGTATACAGTATAATACCTCAATTAGAACTCTGAACACTGGATTTCTGTTTCACTGGCAATTAAAAAAACAACAACAAAGGTTTAATTTTGAGTAGAACCGAAAACAAACTTTCAAAAAGTTTCAGACTCACAAAATGGCTGTTTGGGAAGGAACTCACCTGGGACATGTGATACAGTGGTTCTTTTCCTCCCTATGCTTCACATGGAGAAAGGATCTGAACATGGGTTTATCATCTTTCAGATGAGTGCCCCAACTACTGCAGTACAGGATAGCCTGATGTGGGTCTCTCTGGCTACACTGGCCAATTTGTCCAGACTAAGGAGGCTTAGTCCAGATTAATTTAGCCCATGGCTACACTAGGCTTTCCCTAGTCTGAAATGAGAAATTTCTTAGTTTGGACTAAGGAAAGCTGAGTTTGAACTAGTTGGTATCTAGGTTAGTTCAGACTTCCACACTTATGTTCAAAGTAGGTACAGGCAAGACCTGCACTAAGGCTTAGTTTGAACTCAGAGGGCGTTCTAGGTCGAACTAAGTGTTAGTTCGAACTAACTCATGGTTAGTTTGGACTAACCTCGAACTTCTTAGTTAGGACTAGCAAGTTCGAACTAAGTTTCCCAGATGTAGACACAGACTTTCAGTCTATCCTGTTGAAGCTGTGCCATTATGTACAAATAATCAAATAATACTTGCAGCAGGGATTTGAAATGGAGCCTCCCATATCCTAGGTGATTGTCCTACCCACTGGACTGTGGAGTCAGTTTTACTTTCTTGCTCCTTTGGCATTCCAAGTTGCAATGCCCCACTCTTACCTGTAGCCCTTTATGAACTCCAAAAAAAACCACCTTCAGGAACACAGGAAGTTTGATTTTACTTCCAGGAAATTCAATTTAAAGAAGATAGAAAGGATGTGGACTAAATGGAAAAAGTACCACAGAAAGCTATAAAAATTATTAGGGTGGGTGGAGCACATGATTTAAGAGAAGAGATTGTGGGAGCTGTTTAATCTGCAGAAGAGGGGATTAAGGGGAGATCTGATAGCAGCCTTTATCTGCTTCAAAGGGGGCTCAGGAAAGACTGAGTTACTCCTTAGGTCACCAACTCATAAGAAAAGAAGAGTAATTTTTAAAAATTCCTTCAATGACCAATTTCCAGAGGGATAGCCATCTTAGTCTAGTTCAGCAAAACTAACAGAGACCAGTGGCACTTTTAAAGACTAAAAAAATTATTTATTGCATGAGCTTTCATGGGAGAAAATTCCACTTCAGATGCTTTGAAGATGGGGCACTTACAGAATAGGAGGAAAATATATGAAAAGAAGTGTAAGTCATAGTATCAGGTCCGACTGTGACAGCAAAGTAAAGTTCCAAAAGTAGTAGCCGTGTTGGTCTAGTACAGCAAAACGCGCAAGGAGTCTGATGGCACTTTTTTAAAAGTGAGAAAAAAAAACTCCATAGTCCCATTGATGATTTGTTAATAGCTGAACTCAAACAAATGGATGCTTCAAAGAGAAACTACAGAACTGGAATACATATAAGGATGACACCACTACTTCAAGGGTAAAAAGGAACTACAAATTTTTTTTTCTAATTACAAAAGGTGATTTGACCTCACCTTCCTCTATTCTGTTCCCCAGCATTTGAATCTAAACAACTGTTCTGATTTGCTGTAACAGTCTGACTTGATCCTATAACTTACATTTCCTTGCATTTATTTTCCTCCCATTCTATAAGTTCTGCTATCTTCAAAGCGCCTGACAAAGTAGGATTTTTCACCCCACAAAAGGTCATGCAATAAATAAATGTGTTAGTCTTTAAAAGTGCTACAAGACTCCTTACTTGTTTTCAATAACCAAGTGTTTTGAGAGCTGCAATGGGTGTAACCTCCAGGCAGAGGGGAGACTGATGATGGGCCAGGGTGCCTGCAGCAGGGTCCCCTGGCAGCAGGGGATGGTGGAACCAGGAGTGGGCTATCTGCAAAGTCGTAGAATCACAGACTATTAGGGCTGGAAGAGGCCTCATGGAAGTCATGTAGTCCAAGCCCCTGCTAAAAGCAGGACTATTACCACTAAATCATCCCATCCAAGGTTTTGTCTAACCAGGCCTTAAAAGTTTCCAAAGATGGAGATTCCACCACCTTCCTAGTTAACCCACCTTCCTAGTGAGAAAATTTTTCCTAATACCCAACCTAGACCTCCCCAGCTACAACTTGAAACCATTGCTCTTTGTTCTGACCACCATCAATACTGAGAATAGCCTAGCTCTCTCCACTTTGAAGCACCCCTTCAAGTAGTTGAAGGTAGCTATCAAATCCCCCTAGTCATCTCTTCATCAGACTAAATAAGCCTAGTTCCTTCAGTCTCTCCTCACAGTGCTGAATAGAGGGGAATAATCAAACTCCTACCGATGCAGCCCAATGTGCCATTGGCTTTTTTGGCAACAAGGGCACATTGTTGACTCGTATGCAGCTTCCTATCCACCATAACCCCCAATTCCTTTTCTACAGAGCTGCTACTTAGCCAGTCAGTCTCCAGCCTACATTGGTACATGGGAGTTTCTGTCCTAAGTGCAGGACTTTGCAGTTGTCCTTTTTGAACCTCATGAGATTTCTTTTGGACAAATACTACAATTTAACTAGGTCTTCCTGAACCCTATCCCCTACCCTCCGGCTTATCTACCATTCCACTCAGCTTGGTGTCATCTGTAAACTTTCAGAACGTGCAATCTATCCCATCATTCAGATAATTAATTAAGATGTTGAACAAAACTGCCCCCAGGACCGACCCCGGGGCACTCCACCTGTTACTGGTTGCCAACTAGACACTGAACCATTGATATCTACCCACTGAGCTCAATGATGTAGCCAGATTTCTATCCATCTTACATTCCATTCATACAACCTATCTTAACTTGCTGACAAGAATGCTGTTGGAAACTGTAACAAAAGCTTTGCTAAAGTCCTGGCAAATCATGTTGACAAATATTCCCACATCCACAAAGTCAGTCATCTCATCATAGAAAGCAACCAGGGTGGTCCAGCATGATTTGCCCTTGGTGAATCCATGCTGACTGTTCCTGATCTCCCTATTTTCCAACTATTTCAGAATGGATTCTTTGAGAACCTGCTCCATGATTTTCCCGGGACTGAGATAAGGTTGATTGGTATATAGTTCCTCAGATCCTTCTTTTCCCCTTTCTTAAAGATAGGTATTATATTTGCCTTTTCCCAATCATCCAGGACCTCCCCAGATTGCAATGACTTTTCAGAGATAATGGCCAGTGGCTCCACAGTCACATTAGCCAACTTCCTCAGTACGCAGGGACGCAGTTTACCCAGCTCCATAGACTTGTGCTTCTCTAAGCAGTCCCTAACTTGACTTTCCAACACCGAGGGCTGCTCTCCTCCTCTCCATTCTGTGTTGCCCTGTGCAGTAATCTGGGAGCTGACCCTGCCTGAAGATGGAGGTAAAAATGCATTTAGTACTGCAGCCTTTTCCACATCATCTGCCACTTGGTTGCCTGCCTCATTCAGTAAGCATCCTACACATCCCTGATCCTCTTCTTGTTATTGATACACTTATAGAACCCCTTCCTGTTACCCCCTCACATTCCTAGCCAGCTGCAACCAATTGCCATGTGGCCTTCCTGATTTTATCCCTGCAGGCCAGAGCAATATCTTTATACTCCTCTCTCATCAACCATCCAAACTTCCACTTCTTGTAAGCTTCCCTTTTGTGTTTCAGCTCACCACAGAGTTCTCTGCTGAGCCACACTGGGCACCTTCCATATTTGCTATTCTTTCTGCACATCAGATTAGTATCTTCCTCTGTCCTTAGTAGGGTTTTTAAAAAAAAAATACTGCCAGCTCTCTTGGACTCCTTTCCCCATCTTCAAAGTGTCTGACAAAGTGGGATTTTCTCCCATGGAAGTTCATGCAATAAATAAATCTAAGTGCACCAGAACTCGTTCATTTTCCCCTTCAGATTAGCCTCCCAGGGGATCCTGTCCATCAGTTTCCTGAGGGAGCCAAAATCTGCTGTTCTGAAGTTCAGGATTTGTGTTCTGTTTCCTTCCTTTCTTCCTTTGATGAGGATCCTAAACTCAACCATCTCATGGTTGCTGCTGCCCAGATTGTCATTCACATCTACTTCCTCTACCAATTCTTCTCTGTGAGCAGCAGGTTGAGAGGAGCAAAGCCCTTAGTTGGTTCCTCCAACATTTATACCAAGGAGTTATTCTCAACACTCTTCAAAAATTTCCTGGATTGTCTGTGCATTGCTGTATTATCTTCCCATCAGATATCAGGGTAACTGAAGTCTCCCATGACAACCAGGGCCTGTGATCTGGAAACTTCTGCTAGTTTTCCATAGAAACCTTCATCCACCTCCTCCTTCTGGTTTGGTGGTCTATAGCAGACACCCACTACGACATAATCCAGTGGCAGGGTGGAGCCGAGAACACAAGGGGCAGCCAAAGAGCTGCATGTGGCTGCAGAGCTACACACTACAGACCCCTGAGCTAGGCTGTGTCCAGTGTTAGTAGATGACTGAGCTAGGAACAACGGTCTCAAGTTGCAGTTGTGAAGGTCAAGCCTGGATAGTAGGAAAACCTTTTTCCTTAGAAGGATGGTGAAGCACTGGTATGGGTTACCTAGGTGGTAGAATCTCTAAAAGTCCTGGCTAAGATGAATAAGATGGCTTTGCTCTGAGCAAAGAGCTGGACTAGATAGTCTTCTGAGATCCCTTACAATCCTAATCTTCCATGATTCTAAATACACCCCCATTTTTTCCCCCACTAACAAAAAGAGGTTTTACAGTCAGACCTATAAAATGACTGTGCTCTTTCCTGAAAATTAAAACATGCCCCTCTTTGCAAACAGATGCAATACAGATTTAAACTACAATGAAATTGCTACATATTAATGAATAATGAGGAACACACGGAGCTTTAAGTGCTGTGTTTTATGGCATCGGTTACTACTCATTAAGGCACTGGCATTACAATAATGAGATGAAGTTGATTGTTCCCAGTATCCTCGATACCTTTGTGGCCTGTTCTGCAAACCATAAAATGTGGAGACAAAAGCAACGGAACTGAGCACAATGAAACTGAAATTTTGTCGACACAGCTAGGGCTGACAAGTCACAGTGAACATCCCCTCAAGGGATAAGACAGTAATTCATGCTCATTCAATGTATCCTTTCGTGGAATGTCTCAGGAATGCCTCATTTTAACTGCTATTTTACCTCTAGATTGTAACCAACATACTTCTCATCCCCCATACTTCACCATCATGACACTGTACATCAGTTATTGCCTCATAGATGCAAACTTCACCAGCAAGACTGACTAGTGAGTGACTTCCTTAACTGGAAAAGATTTTAAAAGTCATGTGAAGTTAACCTCCAGTGTTTCCACACATAACAGTGTTCCTGAGACAGATGGTTTGCAGGATTAAAAAACCTGTATAGGAACAAATTGTTGGCATAGTACAGGGATCAGCAATGCAGGCTCAGTGAGCCAACTGTGGCTCCCTGAGTGTCCCCTTCTGGCTCCCTGGCAATCTCCTCTGGGGAGCCAGGTGTGCTTCGGGGACACCCAGCTGGCCCCAGCATCGTGGCCAAATCAGGGGTGCCATGGTCACCCCCACTCTCCCACCACAGCTGCATGTACCAGATACAGCCCAATGGCCGCGCTGCGGCCCCTAACATTGGTGGGGGGTGTACGGGCGGTGTGTGCTCTGTCCATCCCTCCCTCCACTGGCAGGGCGGAGCAGTGCTACCCCACCTATCCCCAGCTGGCTGTCCCTCCCAAGAGCAACCAGCAGAGAGCTGCAGCTTGCAGAGGCAGGGCCCTGGAATGGCCCACTCCACAGAGTTCACTCCACTTCGACCTGGCCACATTGACCCCAGTCCCTGGATCAGGCCCATTTAGCCCTGGGGTGGTCGGACTGAACTGGCCTGAACTCCATGGAGGGGCCATTCCAGAGGCCCACCTCCACAAGCTGCAGCTCTCCACTGGCTGCTCCTGAGAGGGGCAGCCAGCTGGGGGTAGGCAGGGCAGCGCTGCTCTGCCCCACCAATGGAGGAAGGGATGGAGGGAGTGCGTGCCGCCTGCACAGCCCCTTGCCAGCACTAGGGGCTGCAGTGCAGCTGCTGGGCCAGCTCAGGCTCATGGAGTTGTGGTGGGAGGGTGGGGGGAAAATGGCCCTTCTGCTCTTTTGGGTTGCCAGCCTCTGTCATTGTAGCTAAATTAGCGTCATCAGCTGTCAAGAATGAATTATCATTCCTTCCCAACTGTCCACAGAAATACTACTGCAAAACAGGCCAGGTCCATTATGCGAAGGGTTTCCTTTCAAGGATGGGATACTGAGCTAGTGACTTTGTGGACTCATGATCTGATCCACTAAGGCAGTTCCATAGGTGCTCACCTGTGGAGCCAGAAGTGGCATTGGGAGAAAAGGTCTTGTTGCGAAGAGCAGACTGGTTTCGGGCACAGCCTGGACTCCGGGTGCTGATCGTGATCACCTTTCCAGGAGGAGTCAGTGATTGCTCCTCTTGAGCAGGCTTTACAGGGGATGTGGCGACAGAGTTCATCTCAGGGGTCTGAAAAATGAAGCACAATGGTTCAAAAATGCCACAAACACATCACAAAAGGTTCTTTGTTTAACAAATGCCCTCCAAGGAAACAAAGAGTCATCTTCAATACAGCACTATCACTAAGTACTTATCCATTATAACCATAATGATCACCTTGTTCCTGAATATAAGACAGGAAACTTTATCACTTTGTTAGAATCAAATTTGCATTTAACTGTGCCAGAAGCTTGTCATGATACCAGAAGCAGCCATAAAGGAGGGAGAATAAAAATAAAATAAAAAGGTCTGCTTTAGGGTTCAGCAGTAAAACTGACAACACATACTCAGTAATAATCCACTTACTTTCTTTTGTTGGACAGATATATGGACAACAAAATTCTGTCACAAAATAAGCAATTATGACTTACCATCATAGAAAATAAGTGCTGAAATGTTTCGTTTCTTCTCCTAATTCAGATGACATTATAGCAATAAGAATCAGAACCACATGGAGAGGCTCTTTGCTAATATTCTAGCCCTCTTTCCTAATATTTGTGTCCTCCCCAGACACACTCCCAAGAGGAGCCACTCCAGGTGGCTTCTTTCCACGGCATGGTTAGGGAACCCTCCCCAGACACACAGCTGTGAGGAGTTGCTCTGGTTGGTTTCTTTCCAAGGTAAGCCTGGAGACTCTCACCCCAGCCACTGTTAAAAGGAGCTACTCTAGGCAGCTTCTTTCCACAGTGTGCCTGCAGACATTCTCCCACCACTCCCAAGCCACTTCTGAAAAGAGCCAATCTGGGCAGCTTCTTTCCACTTCATGTCTGGAGATGTCCTCCCCAGGCACACTGCTGAAAGGAGCTGCCTGGAACAGCTTTCAGCAGCAGGAATGGCAACTTCCTAGAGGGCACCATGTGCCACTCCAAATGGTCTCACATGCCACTCTTGGTGCCCATGCCAGGGGTTGCTGACACCTGTTAATGGTTAATTTCACTAAAGAAAGCTGTCTAAAAACACAACCATTGTTAAGCAACATTATAAAGAATCCATATGTAATCACAAGCATAAAATTGCCTCCTACATTGGATTGTAATGCAATTTGTTATAGATTGTTTTATGCTGGTACTCTTTATTTAAAGGAAAGAATCACAGTGTAGTCAGTCATTTTGGCTTGGTTACACACAATCTTGTGAACAGAGCAGTGATTTAGGCAATCAATGCATCTTTTGTAAAAGCAGATTTTTATCTTTCACTTCAACAGCATGGCTTACCCAGGTAGCCAGTGCTGAATTAGTCTCAATCAGTGATGGCTTAGCTGCCACAGAAATTCACACCTAATCAGTTACTTAAATATGCTATTTCTAGAGCAGACCTGAAGACACTGCTGCAACAGTGCCCTCTGACCACATGCTTCAGGTAGCAGCAAACAATTCAGCTACATGTCAGAGAAGGCTGATCTCCAGGGGAACACCACCACCTCCAGGCAGAAGTATTTTACCTTCCTTGTAGCCATCTGATGAACTGTAGTGGTCTCTAGGAATAAAACTGTAGGTAGTTTCCAGACCTACAACAGTCACAATTAAAAAGTAAAGATTTCCTTCCAGAATGCCCCCCCTCATTATCACAATACAATTGGTTTAAGAATGTTTGCTTTTCATTGTCAGCCATTGTCATCTAAACTGACTGATAAAAAAAAAAGAAATGGATGCAGTTACCTTTTAAGTTTTATTTGAAACAACTTATTTTTTCAGATATTTCACTGTCTTGGTAAAAATGA
Source organism: Podocnemis expansa (assembly GCA_007922195.1). NCBI lineage: Eukaryota > Metazoa > Chordata > Testudines > Podocnemididae > Podocnemis > Podocnemis expansa. The sequence continues at coordinate 30,357,803 of ML682016.1, read as the reverse complement.
AGCTGAAATGTCAGGAACTTATTTGCAAGTAACAATGTCTCACTTAGGCTTTTTTCTTTGTTTGTTTAAAGATATTGTTCCTCTCTTCCTACTTTGCTACTGCTCACATAACTCATTAACATGGATTCCTGGATGTCCCATGTACCCACAAGTGTGGGCTTTCCATCACCAATTGCTGGGGGAAGAGAGATTAGCACAGATCTGTAAAATGTCAGACACAAGACACAAAACACAAAAGGTGGCAGTATAAGACCAATGCCACAACTCCACCAGGAATAAGTGTTCTGGGAAGACCTGCTCAGGAATGCGATCTGCAGGGCTGAACAAAAATACTACTGCCTAATGAGTTTGGGCTTATAGGATCATGTCTGCTCCTCATAGTAAGACTTGGGCCTCTCCTAAGGTTTAGAAGTTACAATCAGAACTGAGAGGAAGAGAACCAAGTCCCCACCAGTGAGCAAAGATCATAAAGTTACACATTAGTCACAGCAAATGATTAATGTGCAATTTAATTTGAAATTACTAAACAGCACTTCTAACAAGTTTATTCAGGGTCATAGCAGTTAAAATGTAAGAATGGTCATACTGGGTTAGACCAATGGTCTAACAAGCCCAGACTTCTAACACTGGCCAATGCCAGGTGCTTCTGAGCGAATGAACAGAACAGGGATCATCAAGTAATCCACCCTATCAAAAGGCTAGGGACCATTGTATTCTAATTCCTTCCTGTGCATTAACAGAGCCTTTTATTAAGCTCCAAACAGACAGTGAACAGAGATGCTGTGCTTTGGCCCTGGAGCAGGCATGGCAGCCTACACCCGAAGAATCAGGGATAGCACTAGAGCCTTCTTGGTGCCGCTCCCCTTAGGAGCGCAAGACGCGCTTGGCATTCACCTCGGTGCCGAAATGCAGGTGCCACTCCAGCTCTCACTGTCCAGGTCATTCTTGGACTAGGGCCAGGAGGCCATGGAGGTCCCCTCAACTCCAGAGGCCTTTGAGGTGGCAAAAGGCCCTTTTACTTTGCCAACGCCTCCCACTCCCAAGACTCCAAAATAGACAAGGAAAGCCCGCTTTCCTCTATAGGATATGGTCCGTCCCGGGGTGGCACCAATCCCCATACCCCATATCAGTACTGAGCTCTCCATTACTGCAGCCCGAGGGAGTCTCTTCCTCCCCAAAAAGGTCAGCCAGTACCGATCTGGGCTCTGTAACAAAGCACCATAGACCACGCTCTGCCTCTCCTCGGCACCATGGCGTTACCTCATTGTCGGCACCGACTATTGGCCACTCCCAGTGCCAGTGCTGGAACAAGCCCAACACTTCGGCACCAGGGGATATTATGTTCCCTGACCCCCGAGGAGGTCACTTCCCCACACAAGGGCAGACAAGCCAGTAAGGGCTCTCCGCTACTGTCTCCCTATCGGTACCAAGCTCACGAGTGGTCTCCACCACAGGAAGTTTCCCCGCATGCAGTTTCCTGGAGTACCAAGGGGCCCAGGACCACTCTGCCTTTACCCGCAACCCCTGATAGGGTCCTAAATCCTAAGCCGTGGTCTTACAGGGAGGACACTATCGCCCACTTAGACCTCCTCCACTGCGTGACAGCTCACACAGGTTTAGAGGTCAAACCCATCAGCGGAACCAGGACCCTTTATTCGATCCAAGGTTAACATCTCCCCAGATGCAACAGCAGTACCTTTGCACCCTAGTGTGCATGACCTTGCCAGGGTACGCTGGCAGACTCCCACTTCAATTCCTCTGGTCTCAGATATAGCGGGACACAAATATCAAGTCCCACCAGAGGACTTTCCCTTTTTGGTTGACCACCCAGTACCAAGCTCCTGGATGATGGAAGCCGCCTTAGGGTGTGGAAGCCAACAGTCCCAAGACCCCTTGCCGAGATCTAGGGAAGAGAGAGGACTGGACCTTATCGGTCTGAAGGTGCATTCAACTTGCACTTGCCAGCTCTGCATCACAAACCACCAGCTGCTGGTGGGAAGATACACTCTGGACATCTGGGAGTCCATGAGGAGATTCCAGGATCTCCTTCCCCAGGAGCACAGGGAGGACTACGACCCCCTCTTAGAGGAGGGTACGCTAGTATCCCATGATGCGTCTTAGTGGCATGGGATGCCTCAGACACGGCAAGCCGCGGTATAGCCTCAGCCTTCGTTATGAGACATGAAGCCTGGCTGCAGGAAGCAGACCTGCCTCGGCATATGGAGTAAGCCATCCAAAACCTCCCCTTGAGGGTCAGTCCATGCTTGAGGTGGCAACAGACCACATACTCCATGGCGTGCAGGATCCTAGGTCACTCCTTAGATCACTGGGCATGCTTCCCCCACAGCTGCCCAGCCACTCTCCTACACCTCACCAGCACCAGCACCAAGAGTGCCAACGACGGAAACAATTAGCAGGGGCTTGTCAGAAGCAATTAGCAGGGCCTTCGCCACCAAGCGAGACACAGGACCAGCCCCCGCAACATCAAGATCTCCTCCGCTACCAGGGATTTTCCATTAAAGTACTGTGGCACCCCACGTTAAAAAGAGGCCCCTACCAGCCTCCTGACCCCCTCAGGCCTCACCCACACTCCTACACGTCAACAACTCCTCAAAAATCAGTGGCAGAGGCCCTAACTGGGACCCTGTCCACAGCTAGAAGGAAAGGGAGCACTATACCTAGGGTATAAAAACCATTCCCCTGATTGGAGTGAAGGGTGACCTGACCCAGAAGGCAGTGGAGGTGCACCAGACCACTCCTCCACCCCCTGGGGCCCCACTCCCTTTTTCCTCTTTCTCACCTACTGCCAGTCTCCAGCCTTCAGACTATTCCTGGCAGTCTCATTTTCCCAGGGTCTAATATACTACCTAGCTTGATGCATCCAGGGCTTTTTCTCCAACATTGCTCATACTACAGCGCAGGATATCCAAGCACACTTAGAGTGCTTTCTTTGCGTCCAGCTCAACCATTTTACAGCTGAGACGCAGACTTGGCATTCAGATCCTTCAGTTACCCCGTCCATGGCTCTGCTCCTCTCATGCTGCAGCCTGGGCTAGCGCGGATGCATATCGCAGTAATACACCCACAAGTTTACCTGCCTAAACGCTTGTGTTACATGCAGGACTTGGAATCCACTCTCTCACCACAATCCTGCGCCCCTCATGACAAGGCTGGATTCCGACAGCCCACACTTTTGGAAAAGAGGGTAGAATTATATACCAACCCTTTCACCCAACCTAGGGTTGGAAGCCCATAGTTCTCATCACCCGGACCTCCTAAGTCATGCAAAGGGAGGGGCAAGAAAAACACCTATCCCCAACTACCCAGTCATATAGTTTCTTGAGCTGCCTTGTCACCTCATTTCTAAAGTGAGCTGCCCCAAGTTGTACCCAGAGATCATGCACGAGTTGGAAACATCTTAATGTTTTACCCTATTCTGCTAATGGCAGAAAGCAGGGAACAGGGGCACTATTGCTAGGCCCATCGAACCCCCACAGGGATGTCCTCTGAAAAGGCTCTCCTTCTCTTTCTCTTCCCCTTTTCTCTCACTTCCCCTTTTATTCCCCTGCCTCAGACTTCCCCTTACAGACCTCTCGGGGCCCCTTGACCCATCTGTGAGCTGCGTTGGGATGACTCTCCTATTCTATCCACATCATTGCACACCGAGTGTCTACCTCTCATGCCAGCCTGCGCTGACCCTTACCCCTCCAAGTGGGGAATCTGCTACCATTGTCCACAGGGTACTGAACAGTATGTCTACCCTCCACCCCCTCAACAGGGGTCCCTTGATCCCTCATAAAAGAGCTAATGACTTTCTTGACCTTACAGGAGGCCCTTCCCTCAGAGGTGAGATATCTACACCTTCACAGGCAGTCTATGCGGGGACGCACGTTTATTTGACCTACTCCAACAGCCCATACCTGGAAGGACAGACCCACTACACAGTGGTACGTACCTCCGAGATCCTCAAGCAAAGCGGCCAGTATACCTCGCAATTCGCTCTAGGCAAGTCCCCCCCATACCTTTTGGTGGGCAAAGGTCATAAATTTTCAGGGGGTAACCTCTCAACATCCTTTACCTCCTGTGAAAGTAGAACCCTCAACATTTTGTACCCGTGGGCATCCCTTCCTTCCCCATGCCCTTGACTATCAAAAATGATATGCAATATCAGAGTTTCTCCCTGGGTGGAAATGGAAGCACATACCCTGTTGGTTGTTCCAGAGGGCATACTCACACAAGGAACAAGTGGCGCCAGGGAGAAGCCACCGTGTCCCTACATAAGAAACTACAGGACATTACCTGGTTTGCCAAGCATAGGAGCCTTACTCAGGTGCAGGACAGCTCCACAGCTTGCAGTCTATCTCCTTGTGACCCAAAAGATTGCCCAAGCTCTTAATCATAAAAAACCAACAGAAAACCTACATGCCCTGAGCACACCACAGAGGGCAGCAGAGACTCACTGACATAACCCTTAATCCCTTTCTTACTTCCTTTCACCAATCTTGCTTACAACTGCTGAGCAGTGCGAGAGAAGGCCCAGAATAATGGCAGTCAGTGCCGGAACCACTAGCTGTCGACTAGGCCAGGGGCAACACTCTCATCCCTTCTCCTTATTACCTCCATGTTCTAGTTCTAACACCTATGGGTTCCCTCCCCGTCACAAGGGTTGGGTTCTTTTCAGTTGGGACCCCACTGAAGGTATCTAAACACGGATAGCGGCCATCTGATCGAGGCCATCTCCTTCCTCGATAAATGGTTGTGGGGCCCCATACGGGCCCACTCCTCTCAGGGACAGGCATTTCCTGGAAGGCAAACTATTCTGAGCTTCGTTTCTAGAGGCCTCAAATCTCATCCAGTGACTCTGGTAAGTCTGCATTACCGTTCCTTCCTTCTGCCATCAAGGGGACCAGAGGTCATATCCACTCCTGGGACCCAGGGTATAATGTTATTAGCTTCCCTCTGCGTGGTTAGCTAATACCCATCAAGGGAGCTCCTTCATCAGGTCAGGATTCCTCCCGCTAGAACGGGACTGTGCAACAAACACCATTCTGACTGCATTTTCAGCACTTGTCCTGTAGAACCTAACTAGACTCTCTCATGCTGAAGCGTCAACACCCCACCTGTGTAGAGAGGGTGTGCTTATTCCCCCTTTTTACTCCCCGGGGCGTGACAGTCAATCGTCTCCCAATGGTAGACAAAAACGTGGGAACTTTTGTCTTCCTTGGTTGGTTTTAACCACACTCAACACCAAGGGCATCTAAAGTAAATTAGGACAGCCCACATCAATACCCCCTGCCTCCATGGCAGGGTGACACACAGCCTCTCTCTGTTCCGTCACACAATGTTCTCTCGGGAAATTCGAGGGTTAAAAAGGAATCTCTTCCCCCCCCCCCCCAGTAGGCCAAGAAGCCTACTATTCAGGCATCTTTCCACACCATGGTTTTGACTTTATGGGGGTAGCTGTGCTAAAGGCGGGAAAAACCCAACACCACCCACCATCCACAGTACAACCAGTAGTCGCCTCGTACTGAATGTATGTGAGCAGCACTCGAAAAAGAATGGTGGATTACTTACCAGTAACTGTCATTCTTCGAGATGAGCTGCTCGCATATATTAAGGACCCTCCTACCATCCCTGATACTCAGAGTCGGCGACAAGAAGGGACTGAAGAGGATCAGGGTTGGGGCCATATGTATAGCCATGGGAGTGGCCAGAGGGAGTGCTGGCCGCCGACCCTGCTCTGACAGGCTAGGGCTAAAAGTTTGCGACCAATCATGCGCTACAACAGGTAGACACAATACTGAATGTATGCAAGCAGCCCATTTCGAAGAATGACAGTTACTGGTAAGTAACCCACTGTTCTGCAAGTCAGAGAAATACAGACACACACTGCCATTTTCAGGCAATCACTTTCAGCACTCACTCCTAGACCACTCGCTCTATCACCTGGAGTGCCACTGCAGCAGAATGGAGGCCCTGACTGGCTCAGCCATGCATAAAAAAAATCCATTTATCCTCATGCCAACACTTTAACAAGTCAAATTAACAATAGTAACTAAGGGTTTCTAGTTCCTCCTAACTGATTGTCCCCAAATGAACTAGCATCTTGCTAATCTCATGGCTTGGCTGCTATAGCAGCCTTGTTAAATATTCACCAAAACTGCTATTGAAGCTGAAGATCATGGGATAAATTGTTAAAATAGGCTAAAAACCAGTAGTTGCAGCAATAGTGCAAGAAGGCTAACTATGTCACAAAATGCCTGGGACAATCTCCATTCAGAAATCTCTCAACACCAGCACTGGATTTGTCGTGGATTTACCATGGAAACAGTAGAAACAGGCCAATTACCTCCAAATTCAAGTGTCATTCAGTTTAGTGCCCAAGGCATCAATGCCTGTTACTTACTGGTTTGGGGTTGACTTCAGTGGAGATAAGTTTTAAGAGGCAGTTGAGGAGTCTTTGCTTGTGAAAGGTGGAAGATGTGGGAACAGCACTGGGTTCGGATGTTTCTTCCCTGGAATCCTGGGCCTCTGACCCTAGCACAGCTAGCCAATCATATTCCAGCTGCAGCTTGTTTGGCTTGCCCATCATGAGGTAGACTTCGGCCAACGTAAGGCTCTCAGAAGTTCGTAGGCTCCATCCCTCTTCTCTGACCTGCTGAGCAATCCGGATTGGGTCATCCTTGAGAGGCTTTGCAGAAGATTGTCCCTGAGTTGGATGCAGAAATGATGAGCTCAGCTTCTCTTGAGTCTCCTCCGTTGCTGCATCTGATAAATCCTTAGTAAAAGCCTCAGGCTGCAATCCCTGGTTGTGGCTAGCCTGAGTTTCGGATCTGAATGGGCCGCTGCTAGGTGATACCACCCCACTTCTTGCTGAACAAGGATCAGCTGCTTCTAGAATCTCAGCTGGAAGAGCTACAGGAGAAGCACTCCCAGCTGAGGGAGCAGGTTCTTTCCTATGCACTTGATCTGTGCAAAAACATTTCTCTGGGACAATCAGGTCCTGACAGGACTTCATGTAGCGAGGGAATGGATCAAGCAGAGAGAGCTCGTCCAAGTCAGGGATCTTGCTGCAAACACAAGCTGTGCTGCATGATAACAGCTCAGTTGCTTCGTCACTGGCCAGTGCCTCCGTGCTCTCGACACAGAAATCCACGAAAACTGGCTTCTCAAGACTCTCTCCGGGGTCCTGAAGTCCAGAAGGTGATTTTTCGAGAGCGTTTGTGATGCTGAGATTTGGGGGCCCCTCTGCCAGGCCATTCTCTGGATAGACATCTCCAGGGGTTGCAGAGACTTCTGCTGTGGGCTGAGACGATCTACCTGGTTCTGTAGTGTTTTCTGTTCTTCCACTACTCTTACCCTCTGATCCACGAGGGTATTTTAGCTGCCCTCTGGCTGTCCCCTGACCACTCTGGATGCCTAGGATTTGGGCAGGAGGCAATAAGTGAGAGTCCTTTGTGTTTTGTTTGCATTTGCCAGTTTCCTGCCAGTGCACTGTGCAGAAAGCCTTCGAGTGGACCACTCTGGCCACCCCAGGGAGAGGTGTGAGTGTACAGTTCTCTCCCGGGAAGAGGTGAAGCATTGCTTTCTCCTCTGAGAGGTTGCTTCTTGCTTCTGAATCTCTGGAGTCCTGCAGCTGCCGTTCCTCTAGTGTTTTACGCTAAATATACTTTATCAAAGATTACAACCATCTTATATTATGCAGATTAATTGCAGCATCAACCAGACACCCCCCACAAAAGTAATTGCTGGTTGCCCAATTTGTAGTTAAAGAGACTAGTAAGCAGCCATGATATCTTCCACGCAGGATAAATGTGTATGTTCCATTATCAGGAATTAGGCCTCTATATGCTGAGAAGGGAATATACCCAAGGCCACTATTCTTCCATGAACAGCAAGTCAATTCCACCTCCCAGGGCAAGATCACTGGGTTCTGCTTCACTTGCAGATTTATAGTTTATGACCTACCTGATAACACAGCAGTATTCTCCCCAGGACTTGAAATTAGTGGGGGTGTAAAGAAGATATGGGTGGTGCTCACTAGATTGGTATAACACTGTTACTAGCTAACAACTGGGAGGGGGGTGGGAAAAGTGTTAAGGAAATCCCTGTAACACAGGCCATAGGACTTACCTGAGTTAATTGCTTTTTGAACTAAAACATGTCTTGTAGAAAAACATTCAATTTTCACTTAAAAATGGCCAGTAATGTAGAACTGACCCCAGTTTTTGGTAAATTAGCCCAACACTTATTTACCCTCACTGTTAATAATGTCTAGATTCAACTTTTAGCCTTTGGCCCCTGGCAAAACTTTAAAATGCTACACTGAAGAACCCTTTATTATTAACTTTCGGTCACCCAGGTAGATAGCTCTGGCCTGTGATAAAATCACCCCATAACCTTCTTTGATAAACTAAATATATTGGGTTCCTAAAGTCTCTCACTGTAGTACATGTTTTTCCAATCCTTTAGTTATTCTGTGGCACTTTTAAAAAGATTAACGAATTTATTTATCACAGATGCGTTTCTGGAAGAAAATCCTACTTCCTCACAAAAGCTCATGTGATAAATAAATCTGTTAGTCTTTAAAACTGCCATAAGATTCCTTGTTTGTTTTGCTGAACTACACTAACATGGCTATCCTTTTGGAAAGGGAAATTACTTGCCTGTAATAACCGTTCTTCGAGATGCGCTGCTCACTTCCATTCCACTATAGGTGTGTGCGCGCGCCAGTGCACGGTCACTGGAATGTTTTTGCCCTAGCCTAACCTCCATAGGGCCAGCAGCGGAGCCCCCTAGAGTGGCGCCTAAACCGCCTCATATAACAGCCACTGCTGGCCCCGCTCTCTCCCAGTCCCTTCTTTCCGCTAATTCCGAAAGCGGGGATGGAGGGTGGGTGTGGAATGGAAGTGAGCAGCGCATCTTGAAGAATGGTCATTACAGGCAAGTAATTTCCCTTTTCTTCTTCGAGCAGCTGCTCACATACATTCCACTATAGGTGACTACCAAGCTTCAGACAGGATGGTGGGCGGAGTTACGGTCTGGCTGATTGCAGCACTGCCCATCCGACAGCTGCATCCTCCATGGTCTGTTGCACAATGGCATAATGTGCTGTGAATCTATGCACAGAGGACCATGGACACCGGAACTTTTATCCTTTAGAGTACCCGTAGGGCCGGCTGTAGCGCCGCCTGGAGTGGCGCCATAGCCACTCCCTATATAGCAACCAACTGGCCCTTCCCTCCTCAGTTCCTTCTTCCCCAGTCTGTCTGAGGGGAGGCGGGAGGGATTGGAATGGCCAGGAGCACACCTCTCGAAGAACACCGGTTACCGGTAAGTAACCTCCTCTTCTTCTTCGAGTGATGCTCCTGTCCATTCCCTTGTAGGTGAGTATCTAGCCTTACCTTGGAAGTGGGAGACGTTACAGGGATACGGACTGCAGCACCGCCCTTCCCACTGCCGCATCCTGCCACGCTTGTTGGGTGATGGCGTAGTGCTGCACAAAGGTATGTGGGGAGGACCACGTTGCCGCCTTACAGACATCTGTGATCAGGACTCCTGCCAGGAATGCCGCCGATACGACCTGGGCCCTTGTCGAGAGGGCGGTCACCCGCGGCAGGGATTTACCATCCAGCTTGTAGCACTCCCTGATGCAAGCCACAATCCAAGAGGCAAACCTCTGCGCAGATATTAGTTGGCCCCGTACTCTGTTTGCGATTGCCACAAAAAGTTGGGGCGTTTTGCAAAAAGGTCTTGTCCTTTCAATATAAAAGGCCAGTGCCCTGCGCACGTCCAAGGTGTGGAGACGCCTATCCTCCTCCGACGCGTGAGGCTCAGAATGAAAAGCTGGCAGGTAAATGTCCTGGTTAACATGAAATTGCGACATGACCTTGCGCCTAAAGGCCCGGTGTGGGCGCAGCTGCATCTTGTCCTTGAAGAACAGTGTATAAGGGGGCTCTGCCAACAGGGCTTGCAGCTCCGACACCCTCCTGGCTGACGTGATCGCCACCAGAAACACTACCTTCCAAGAGAGGTAGAGCAGCAAACATGTTGCCAATGGCCCGAACGGGGGCCTGGCAAGTCGGGAGAGGACTAAGTTCAAGTCCCATTGAGCCGTCGGTGGTTTCACTGACGGGTACAACTTTGACAGCCCCTTCAGAAATCTCTTACTATAGGGAGCAAGAACAGTGAGGTTGTGCTCGGGGATCCGACGAAAAGCCACAATTGCTGCCAAATGGACCCTGAGAGATGGCAATGACAGCCCATTAGATTTTAAGTGACAGAGGTAATCTAATATGTCTTGAACAGGAAGCGCAGCCGGATCTTTCCCTTTACCCATAGTCCATTGCGTGAACCTGCGCCACTTGGCGGCGTATGTGACCCTTGTGGAACGCTTCCTGCTCCCGCACAGGACCTCCCTCACCGGAGAAGAGCACAGCTGCTCACTGTCCGTCAACCACGAAGGAACCACCCATGGAGGTGCAATGCCTCCAAATTGGGGTGGAGTAGTAGGCCATTCTCCTGGGATAAAAGGTCCGGTCTGCGAGGCAGCTGGATGGGATCGCACTGCGACAGCCTCAGGAGGGTTGAGAACCAGTATTGTCTCGGCCATGCTGGGGCTACCAGTATGACCTCTGCTTTCTCCTTCTTTATCTTCTGCAACACCCTGGGGACTAACGGCATCGGCGGAAATGCATACAGCAGGCCGTCCCCCCAATGAATCTTGAAGGCATCCGTCCTCGAACCCGGGCTGAGCCCTTTCAATGAACAAAACTCCTGGCACTTGGCATTGATCTGTGAGGTGAACAGGTCCAGACGGGGACAACCCCACCTCCGGAAGAGAGACTCCACCACTTCCGGGTGGAGAGACCACTCGTGAGACATAAACTTCCTGCTGAGCACGTCCGCCAAGCAGTTCTGGAGGCCCAGTATGTATGAAGCTACTGGGCGTATCTCGTGGCGAATACAAAACTCCCACAGGTTCATGGCTTCCTGACAGAGTTGCCTTGAACGTGTGCCCCCCTGTATGTTGATGTAAAACATCACCGTGATATTGTCTGTTCGTATGGACACCGTTCGACCGCGGAGGCAATCCTGAAACACCATGCATGCCAGGCGCTCTGCTCTGAGCTCCTTGATTTTGATATGCAGGTGGGAGTCCCCGCTCTCCCACCGGCCCTGAGTTTTGAGACGGCCCAAATGCGCCCCCCAGCCTATGTCTGAGGCATCCGTCGTTAGGTGAATAGATGGCTGGTTGAGTCGAAAGGGGACCTCAGAGCAGAGACTGGACTTGCGACTTCACCACCAACAGATGCTAGCACCGACGCTGGCACTGTGACCATCGTGTCTAAACTGTCTCTTGCCGGGCGGAACACACTTGCCAACCACAACTGTAGCGGGTGCATTCGTAGGCGGGCGTGGTTGACCACAAACGTGCATGCTGCCATAAGGCCCAGCAAGCAGAGGCACTCCCATGAAGAGGCTAGGGGGAACTTCGCTAAGGAGTCCACTGCTCACCTGATCACATGGAAGCAGGAGACTGGGAGGCTCACCCTTGAGGACACCGAGTCCAGGACCGCCCCTATAAACTCTATTCTTTGCGTCGGCAGTAACACCGACTTCTGCGTGTTCACCAAGAGGCCTAGTTGATTGAACAGGGATTGCGTCATTGATAAATGGGACAGCAACTCTTCATATGATCGACCCGCGACCAGCCAATCATCGAGGTACGGAAAGAGGGTAACCTCTTTCCTTCTGAGGAACGCCACTACCACCACCAGGCACTTTGTGAACACCCGCGGAGCTGCTGAAAGACCGAACGGAAGCACGGTGAACTGTAGATGCTTCCGGCCCACCATGAAGCGTAAGAACTTCCTGTGTCTTTGGTGGATTGCAATGTGGAAGTACGTGTCCTGTAAGTCGAGGGCGGTGTACCAATCGCTTGGATCCAGAGAGGGAACAATGGAGAAGAGAGATACCATGCGAAACTGAATTTTTTTGAAGAAAGCGGTCGAGGTGCCTCAAAATCGGTCGCAGACCCCCTTTTGCCTTGGGGATAAGGAAGTAACGGGAGTAAAACCCCCTGCCCCTTCTGTTGGGAGGGACCTCTTTGGACTTGGGCATCGAGGCCAGGTGGCCCTGTCTTTCCCACTCATTCGCCACAGCCACCACCACCGAGCCTCGGGGAGGGTGGGAATAAAAGTGTTCGTACCCCTTGGAGGGGACAAAGTATTTTCTCTCCGCCCGCTTGGCCGTAGGAGGAATCGAGGCCGGCGTATGCCATAATGTCTTAGTGGTGCTTTGCACTGTCTTAATAAAAGGCAGGGCGATGCGGCTTGGGCCCTCTGGCAGGAGGATGTCCACCATGGGATCCGCATCGTCCACAATCTCCTCCGCCTGTAGGTTTAGGCCTTTGGCTACATGGCGGAGAAGCTCCTGAGGGGCTTTCGCATCGTCTGGAATGTACAAGGGCTTGGCCTCTGCTACCAACTCGTCTGGAGGGGATGACGATGACTCCTCGAGCTCCAGACCACCGGATTGAGCTCCGGACCGTGCGCTGCGGCCCCCGCTAGCCAGGCTGGCTTGGTCGTGGTCGCCCCTTATAGACTCTACGTCCGATGCCTCACCGGTACCGGGCAGAGCACTCATTGTAACAGACGGGGGTGGTCTGACATCCGACGCCGATGCAGGGGACCCAGGACCATAGCCCGGACCCTGTTGAAAGGACCACAGTGTCCAGAAGGGCCACTGTACACTGGGGTGCCAACCCGACCACTGAGGGTGGAACGGAGGTGCCACCGGAACCAGCTGGGAGGATTGAATAGTGGCACCCTTGCGCGAACCCCGTGGTCCACTCTTCCACGGAGCTCATTGAAGGGCTACTCCACGGCAACCAGGGCGGTACCAAGGACGACGGTACCGGGGAACGGTGCCGACCTTCATCGCAGCAATCTCGGTGCCGATGAGATGGCGAAGTACCCTGCTGAGACAGCACCGGGGAGTGGTACCGAGGAGCTCCAGCCGCTGCCACCATGGCCGGTGGTACTGCCGAATGGTGCCGCAGTGGAGGAGCCTGTGCCGGGCCCAAGTCCTGGCCAGCGGCACAGAGGGGGGGTTGGCTTCCCTCACGACGGTACCAATCTCAGTATGGTGGGGGTCAGTACCAGGGTCTTCGAGGCCAACTGCCCCGACAGCTCCTGCGCTGCCGCAAAGGCCTCTGGCGTAGATGGCAGCACTATGTCCTCCTCCAAAATGTCCCTAGTGGGTGAGGAGGTCGAAGCCGGGCTGCCCTGCCTCTCCCTTCAATCCTGCACCAAGGGGCGGGGATCGGGAGAGGGTCAGGCCAACACGGCTCTAACCAGTGTCTTTCTGGTGCGCCAGATCACAGTGCGGGGAGTGCCCCCTGCCTGTCTTCTTTTTCTTCGCCGGCACTGGGGACAATGAGCAGCGCCGTGATTCCCGATGCAGCTTGGAGTGGCTAGGCTTCAGTGCCGACGACGCTGGAGCACTCTGCACCGACGGTGCCGTGCTCGACCTCGAATCGCCGGGGGTGGGGCGCAGCACTTCCTCCATCATGTGGAGCTTAAGTCTCTGGACTCTGTCTTTCTGAGTCCGCGGCTTGAACCCTCGGCAAATCTTGCACCTCTCTGCAAGATGCGCTTCCCCAAGGCACAGTAAACAGCTGCTGTGCAGGTCATCGACAGGCATGGGCTTCTTACACTGCCCACATGTCTTGAAGCCCGGCATAGCCCGACCCCGAGCCCAGGGCGGGCGCCAGCTATCTCTACAACTAACTATAAACTATTAACTAAAACTATTAACTACACTAACACAGGTACTCCTGAACAATGAATTGCCACGGAAGACACTGCTACACAGTAGATGTTCCAGCGACCGACAGGGCAGTAAGAAGGAACTGAAGAGGGAAGGGCCGGTTGGTTGCTATATAGGGAGTGGCTATGGCGCCACTCCAGGGGGCGCTACAGCTGGCCCTACAGGTACTCTAAAGGAAAAAAGTTCCAGTGTGCTGTGCACGGGGCATGCAGACACCTACAGGGGAATGGACAGGAGCATCACTCGAAGAACGGTCATTACAGGCAAGTAATTTCCCTTTTCTTCTTCGAGCAGCTGCTCACATACATTCCACTATAGGTGACTACCAAGCTTCAGACAGGATGGTGGGCAGAGTTACGGTCTGACTGATTGCAGCACTGCCCATCCGACGGCTGCATCCCCCACGGTCTGTTGCACAATGGCATAATGTGCCGTGAACGTATGCACAGAGGACCATGTAGCTGCCCTAAAGATCTCCTGTAGGGGAACCTGCGCAAGAAAGGCAGTTGTAGAGGCCATAGCTCTTGTCGACTGAGCATGTATTGCACTAGGCAAGGGGACCTTTGCCTCCTTGTAGCATGCTCTGATACAGTCAGCTATCCATGATGAAGTTCTTTGAGAAGAAACCGGCTGGCCCTTCATTCTGTCCGCCACTGCGACAAACAGCTGTGACGATTTGCAGAATGGCTTCGTCCTCTCAATATAAAATGCCAGGGCCCTTCTAATGTCCAAGGTGTGCCACCTCCACTGTTCATCAGAGATATGCGGCTTGGGATAGAAAACAGGTAAGCAAATGTCCTGGTTTATATGGAACTGGCAAACTATTTTAGCTAAAAAGTCTGAGTGTGGCCTAAACTGAACTTTATCTTTGTAGAACACTGAACGGTGGTTCTGAGGAGAGTGCTTTAATCTCTGATACTCTCCGCGCCGAGGTAAAAGCCACCAGGAAGGAGACCTTCCAGGAGAACATCATTAGCGGACGTGATGCCAACGGTTCAGATGGGTGCTTTGTCAGGCCATGCAAAACTAAGTTAAGGTCCCATTGGGGAGCAGGCGAATGGAGCGGGGGGGTAGAGACTTTCGATGCCTTTCAAAAATCTAACCACCATAGGATATGAGAAAACAGCTGACTTTCCCACGGCGTCATGAAAAGCCAAAATAGCTGCCAGATGAACCCATAGTGAAGATAGGGACAGTCCTTGTGTCTTGAGGAACAGGAGGTATTCCAGTAACTCCTGTACTGGCAGCGACCTTGGATCAAGATCACGCGCCTGAGCCCAAAGTGAGAAACATTTCCACTTTGCGATATAAGAGGTCCATGTAGATGGTTTCCTAGAGCCTATTAGGATCTCCTGAACCCGAGAAGAGCAAGCCCTCTCGTCCCCCATTAAACACTCAGGTTCCACGCCATCAGATGCAGAGACTTCAGGTTCGGGTGGCAGACTCGGCCTCCGTCTTGGGTGAGAAGATCCGGTCTGAGTGGGAGCTCTATTGGAGGTGAGCATGCTGTACCAAAACTGCCAGGGCCACGCTGGGGCAATCAGAATAACTGCTGCTCTGTCTTTTTTTTATTTTCAGGATTACCCTTAGAAGTAGGGGAACTGGCGGAAAAGCATACATTAAAGGTCCGGACCAGTCCATCAGAAAGGCATCTGTCACTGACCCGGGTTCCTGACCTCGCAGGGTGAAAAACAGGTAACACTTGCGCTTCTCGCGGGTCGCAAACAGATTGACCTGGGGAAAGCCCCACTTGTGGAAGATCAGGAATGCCTCCTGAGGATGAAGGGACCATTCATGTTGTGACAAGAAGATCCTGCTGAGGTTGTCTGCCTCACTGTTCCTGACTCCTGGTAAGTAAGAAGCTAGGACGACGAACCCATGATGTATTGCCAACTCCCAAAGGCGAATTGCCTCCTGGCAGAGGGCTGCGTAACAGGCCCCACCTTGGCGATTTATATAATACATTGCAGTTGAGTTGTCCATTAAGACCTGTACAGTATGTCCCTTTATCTTCTCGAGGAAGACCATGCAAGCCAAGCGGATTGCCCTCAACTCCTTGATACTGATGTGGAGTCCTTTCTCCTTTCTCGACCATAAGCCCTGTGTGCGCAGGTTTAAACTGAGCAGTGCTCCCCATCCCCTCTCTGAAGTACTGGTGATCAACATGAGGGAGGGATGAAGCACCCCGAAGGGGATCCCCTGAAGGACTGACCTGGGATCTTGCCACCACCTTAGCTGCTGGAGAAGCTGCTGAGGGAATGACATTACTTCGTGAAACGGGTGCCTCCTCGGTTGGAAAACTGTTCACAGCCAAGATTGCAGAGGTCTGAGCCGGAGCCATGCCAGGCGCACAGAGCTGGTGGCTGCTGCCACATGCCCCAGTAGACACAGACACGTCCTCGCCGTCGTTGTTGGGACAGCAGTTTAGGGCTGATATCATGTTGGAAATTGCCTCGAATCTGCCCTGTGGGAGGACCACCTTCTCCTGAATTGAGTCCAAAATTGCACCAATGAATTCTATTCTCTGGACTGGGGTGACCTGAGATTTTTGCAGGTTGATGAGCAGACCAAGTCGACTGCATGCCTTTAAGGTGTGCTGCACACTGGATGTCACCTCTTCTCTGGAACGACCTCTGATGAGCCAGTCGTCTAGGTACAAATAGATGTACACTCCACTTCTCCTCAGGTGGGCCACGACTGCGGCTATGCACTTGGTGAATACCCTTGGTGCTGAGGAAAGCCTGAAGGGGAGGACGGTCAAATGGAAGTGCCTTGACCCCCTGATGAACCGTAAGTAACGTCTGTGGTCCGGTCTTATCACAATTGGAAATAGGCGTCCTTTAAATCAAGGGCAGCAAACCAAATTCCAGGATCCAGTGAAGCAGTGAGCTGGTTGAGAGACACCATTCGAAACTTTTGCTTTTTCAGGAACTTGTTTAGATGCCTTAAGTCTAGGATGGGTCTTAAACCCCCTTGTGTCTTGGGGATTAAGAAATATCGGGAGTAGAAACCTCTCCCTTCCTCTTCTCTGGGAATTGGCTCGACAGCCCCTAGGGCTAGGAGATTTGCCACCTCCTGATCCAGCTGTTGTTCGTGAGAGGGGTCCCTGAAAAGGGACTGGGATGGAGGTGGGAAGTTGAGGGATTGTGAAGTAAACTGAGGGGTGTAACCAACCAAAATAGTGTTTAGCACCCAGCGGTCTGTGGTAATTAGGGACCGCCGGGAATGGAAGCCAGCTAATCTGTTGCAGAATGTGAGTACTGGAGCCTGTGGCAGATTTGGTTCGCCGTCCTCAATCAATGTGTCAAAAGTTCGGCCTTTGGCTTGAGGGCCTGCGGCCTGATCCCTGATTGGCCCCGGAGGCAGGGTTCCCGTGCCTCCCTCTCTGGGTTCTGGATCTATCCCTACCCCTCTGTCTAGCAGGTCTGAAGCTTACAGGTGATCTAAATTGAGGCTGCTGGTAGGGTGGGGGATGGAAAGGACGTCGGTGCTCGCTAGATGTTTGCAACCCCAAAGTCTTAAGGGTTGCTTTTGAGTCCTTGAGCCCATGTAGCTTGTTATCCGTCTGGGCCGAGAACAGAGAACCCCCATCAAAGGGAAGGTCCTGTATAGAATTTTGGACCAGGGGCGTGAGGCCAGAGACCTGCAGCCACGACACATGCTGCATAGTAATTGTGGTTGCCACCGCTCTCCCTGCGGAATCCGCTGCATCCAATGATGCTTGAAGGTTTGTACGGGTGACCAGAAGACCTTCCTCCAGAAGAGTCATGAAGTCGAGGCACCGCTCTACAGGGAGGGTGTCTGCAAACTGCTTCATTGAATTCCACAAGTTGAACGCATACTGACTTAGGAGTGCCTGATGACTGGCTATCCTAATCTGCATGGCAGCCGCCAAATAAGCCCTCTTGCCAAAAAGCATCCAACATTTTTGCCTCTTTATTTTTCAGGGTGGGGGCAGGTTGTCCTGGCGCTCATGGTGGTTTGCAGCGTCCACCACCAATGAAGACAGTGGAGGGTGGGAGAAAAGGTATTGAAAGTCCTTAGCGGGGACACAATACTTCTTTTCCGATGACTTGGAGACCGCAGGAACAGATGGAGTCTGCCACAGAGATTGCACAATCTTTAGTATGGCCTCGTGAATTGGAAGCGCTACCCTGGATGGGGAGGGAGAGGTGAGAACATCAAAAAGAGAGTCAGATCTCTCATCCACTTCCTCTGCCTTTAGGCTCAGATTCAGGGCCATCCTCTCGAGAAGGTCTTGGTGTGCCCTAAATTCATCCGCCAAAGGGGGTTTTGCTCCGTTCCCCAAAGCTACTGGCGACGGCAGGGGGGCCAAAGGTAGCAATGTAGATGCCCCCTCCCCCAGGAAACTGGATTCTTTGGAGAGGGACTGGAGAGATGCAGGGTACGGAGCATAGCGGGGCAAAACTCCTGCTGGAAGGAGTGACCAAGGGTCCCAAGGTGGCCAGCTGGAGTGGCCGGTCTGTGAAGGAAGGGTAGGTGGCAAAATGGAACTTCCCTCACCCTTGCTCTGCCCCAGGTCTTTGGGATCTCTACAGACAGGAGAGGTCGAGGGGGATGACAGAACCTCCCTTGCCTTTTTCCTGTACCAGGATCTCTTAGGCGGGCGGGGATCAGAGGAGCTGCTTCGATGCCGGTGACAGCTTCTGACCACACTGGGAGACAGGGAGGATGAGGACTCCGCATGGTAATCTCTCCTGGCAGGCGACAAGCAAGCTCTTCTGCTGCACTGCCTCAGGCTAGAGGCAGAGTGTCTGGAAGCCGGGGAAAAGGCTGCCTGCCTGCTGAGCGGCTCCTTTGAAATTGGCCTGGAGCATCTCTCCAGGTTCTGCTCTAAAGGCTGCTGTTGCAGCTCCGGTCCTGGAGGGGAGGGCCGGCACTGAGGGACAGACCCCGTAGGGAGCTGAGCCCTCTGACCCCATGCTGGGGATGACAACGGCGGCTTTCCCCTGGGGGGGGAGGGGCCCAAGGCTTTTCCCTGGCCGTCTCAGAGAGAGGAGGCAGCTCCATCAAGGCTCGTGCTGCCTCATAAGCCTCCAGCGTGGACAGGGGGGGGTGATCCTTCACGGACCGATCCCGTGCCTTCAGGTGTCCCTTCCCGGGAAGACGCCCTGGGCGAAGCCCGACTCCGCGGTACCGCTGGTACCGGGCGCGTGCCGCGCTTGACTGGTAGCCTCCTCACTGGCGATCTCCCCCTTGGGAGGCTGACTGAGCACTCTGGCTCAAAGATGGAGGATCTGAAGGCATCCGTGTAGGCTCAGAAGCTGGGTGCAGGGCTGCCTCCATTAGCAATGCCCGCAGCCTCGTAACCCAGTCCTTCCGTGTCTGTGCCTTGAAGGACCTGCAGATTTTACATTTGTCTGGATAATGGGACTCCCCGAGGCATTTTAAACAGTTGACATGTGGGTCGGATAGGGAGAAAGCTTTGCCGCACAAGGTGCATGGCTTGAAGCCTGGGGACCGTGGCATAGCGATCCATGCTCCCCTTGCTCTCTCTCTTTCCTATATATCTACTTTTTTTTTTTTTTTTTTTAAACTAGACTAAGTAAAAACTAAGGCAAATTGGATTTAAGGCTAGTCTCTACAATACTAAAAGAAATAGGGCACAGAGAATGTACTGAAACAGTTCCAGTGACTGTCACCTAGGGCGGAAAGAAGGAACTGGGGGAGAGCGGGGCCAGCAGCGGCTGTTATACGAGGCGGTTTAGGTGCCACTCTAGGGGGCTCCGTTGCTGGGCCTCCGGAGGCTAGCCTAGGGCAAAAACATTCCGGTGACCATGCACTGGCGCGCGGACACACCTATAGTGGAATGTGTGTGAGCAGCTGCTCGAAGAAGAAACTGAATTATTCTGGTGGAACCTTCTCTGAAACCTCTCCGATTTGCCTGTATTCTCATGCAACAGACTAGAAATTCCACTGCAACATCATTTAAATTGAGAAATTTTTACTGATTTTCATATAAAAATGTAATACAAAGTCAGCACAGTAACCCCATGTTTTGCATTTTCAATTTGGTGTTGGTTTCCACGTTTAAGCTGGTATTGTGCAGCTGCTGCAAGGCGTACAGGTTGGAGAAAAAAATGAACGAACAGAAGGGTGAAAGAGCTAGGGAGTAGAGAGTAATTGGTATCTTGCTAGTTTTCTGCTTAATTTCACAGATTAGAATTTTGAGGTGGGGATATAGAAAAGTATCTCTGTATAACAAGCTCTGGGTCTTTTTGATGGAGCCAAAAATGTCTCTATCTTCAACTTTTAGGGTTAAAAACATCTAGCATCAACCCACATCAGTTCTGATACAGTTAACACACACCTGAGAAACCCACTAGGCTACCTGGCAACCCCTGAGAGAGAGAAGGAAGGATGAAGTAGCCACAGGGACTACAGCAGGCACCCAAGGTAATTTGGAAACAGGCAAGAAAGAGAAAGGCTTAGCTAGGAAAGACTCCAGGGAAACAGCAAGAGGGATGGAGACTGAGCAGACCTGGACTGCTTCTGGGCCAGAACCTGGTGTAGTTGGCAGGCCTGGGTTTTCCCTGCCAGCCAGTTTTATAGTGGTACTGGGTCCCAAGCTGTGGCTTAACACTGTCCAGAGAAGGTATCCGGAGAATGGTCTGTCAGACTCTGCAACCACAGAATGGGGTCTACATGGGGACATAGCTGCCTAACCAGTTTATTAGCTAAGAGACCATTGCAGAGCAAGCAGAGAGCAGAAAGGATACACAATGTTATGAGATCTACTATCCCACATCTAGACACAAGGAGACACTTTAGCAGAGATGGACATCCCATTACAAGGGTTGCACAATACACAGATACACAACAGGAAGCACCAGTACACGCTTCCATCCCTGCTGTCCACCTAATGGTCTCACAAGACAGTGGTTGAGGGACATTCCCAAAAGTAAGTAAAATGTTTAGGCTGGTGGAAAGAGAAGAGAAGGTTGGCCGTACTATAACTCTTAGCAAGTAGAGCACAAAGCTAGAATTCCATGGAGGTAAGGAGGCTAAAATTAGGGTAAAATTTCTGTTTTCTCCCCTTGTCCTCAAAACATAGAATCTCTGTAGGGGAAGGAGGATAAATCCTGCCTAAAATACCAATTCTCTTAACCCCATCCCAGACTTTAGGATTGGCAGCCTCCTCCAAGAGCCAATCATCACGGGATTTTGTAATGTGACCATTCATCTATGGGCAATTAGACTGAGCTTACTATTTACTCATGATAAACAAGGGCTAGTGCTCCTACAATGAGATTTGGCTATGTGAGATAACAGTAGGGGAGGGAAGATAACACAGCATGCAACACAACACAGACTAGCAGTTTTTTGCTGTAACCAGAAAAAGGATACAATGCGCACTTCATGAAGAGCCCACTTCTGTTTCAGGAACTCAATGAGGCTGGAGACCTTCCGATGCAACTCCACTATCATTCTGCACAGAGATAAACAATGCAAGAGAACTGAGGACACAAGTCAACAGAAACTCAAAACAAAACCAGGGAGAGAAACTGGACTGGCACAGTTTAAGCTAGGAGCATATACTGCAGCCAAATACACACTATGCAGAGTTATCCATTCACCCACTGCAGAAACAAGAGGGAGTTTTAATGCATAACACTAACATGTAGGCAACTCATGATTTGTAAGTAACCCTGAAATACTTTCAGACAAATATTGCAGAGGTAACTGGGACTCTCAGGGTATGTCAACACCTACCATTTAGTTTGAATTAAGGAGGCTTAATTAGAACTAAATTACTGCATGTCCACACTAGCTTTCATTAGCTCCAGCTAAGGAGTTCCCTTAGTTCAAACTAAGGAAAGCCTAGTTTGAACTTACACATCCTTATTGTAAGTTCAAACTACATCAGTGTAGCCACATTAAATTGAACAAGCAATTAGTCTGATTTAACTTGGTTTGACCTTCTTCCCCCCAGGGTGCATGGCATCCTGGAAAGAAGTGCCTGCCCTGGGTGGCGGAGTGCCCAGGGCTGTCCCTGGGACAAACAGCCACAAAGGTGACGCCCCACCCACCCCAATCCAGTCCCAGCCCCTTGGCCATGCAGAGGGTGCCCTCCTCACCACTGGCTGAGTATGGCCACAGCCAGGTGTGGAAGGGCCCCTCCACACCCAGAGGAGGAAAAAGCTCCTCTGTGCCTGGCTCCTGGAGAGTTGGCTGGGAGGGGCGAAAAAGCACCCCTGTGCCTAGCTGGAGCTGCGCTCGCTGGGATAGGACCCCCACACATGGCTGCAGGGGAGAAGGGATCCCCTTGCATGGCTGGAGCCATGCTCGCCGGTCACGGGGAAGGGACCCCTGGCAAGCCGGGCTCCAGCCAGGTGTGGGGGGGTCCCATCCCCGCACCCGGCAAGCAGGCCTCCAGTCCCCAAGCCCTGCAAGCGGGGCTCCATTCCCTGTGACCAGCACAAGGATCCCGTCCCTGTGCCCAGCGAGTGCAGCTCCAGCCAGGTGCAGGGATCTCTTCCCTGCTGGAGCCACGTTTGGAGGTCCTGTCCCTGCACCCCGTAAGCAGAGCTCCAGCCAGGTGCGGCTAGAGCTGAGCAGGGTATGCTATTCCCTGTGTGAGGCTCAGAGGGCTGGAGCTCAGCATGCAATTGGGTGGGGGCATGACCCTTCTGGTGGGCCATATTGCTACTCCTCCCACAGTGCCTCTCTTTCAATTCGAACTAGCAAGTCCTGTCCACGGACATGCTAATTCGAATTGGTTTTCCCAGAGGGGCCATGTTAGTTCGAATTAACTGAATTCAAACTAATATTTATTAGTTTGATTTCATTAGTTCAAACTGAGTTAATTCAAACTAACCTTATAGGTGTAGACAAAGCCTCAGTTTCTCCTGGTGGAAAGAGAAGGAGAGGGGAGGTTAGCTATGCTACAACTCCTAGCAAGTAGAACAGAAAGCTCGAATTTCATGGGTGGTAAGGAGGACAAAACTGGAGTAAAATTTCTGTTTTCTCCCATGTCCTGAAAACATACGATCTCTATTAGGGTAGGAAAATAAATCCTGACCTAAAATACTAATTTTCTTCACCGCCATTCTCCCCCTTTTATAGCACTTGGTCATTATTTCTAACTGATTCACCGAGGAAATGGAAGTTGTGCTGCGCAAGGTCCAGGACTTCTTGTGCTAAACTTCTGGACTTGTCCTAGAAAAGTGCTGGGTGCATTAGAGTGAGATCATGAACTCCCCAAGGAATGTTGTCCATCCTACCAAACTAGGCTTCTTTGCTTTTCATTGGTGTGTAGCACTAGCCCTGTCCAGAACCACAGAAGCCCATGACTTCAACTCCTATTTTGCTTCTTTGCCCTCCCACTCAACACACTAAATCCAATACATCTTAACTAGAACTAGAGCCATGAGCCAGTGATCCATCTGGATCCCCTAAACACAAAGCATTAATCTGGCTTCAGTAGATCAGGAGAGAGGCTGGGAAAGTCGCATCTATTCTAAACCAAAGGGGGGGGATTTAAGGCAGAAAGGTACCATATTTTCCAGACTATCAGTCACACCGTTATACAAGTCACACTAATAGAAAAGCATATTTTCTTTAAAAAAATCATATATTGGTCGCACCATTATACAAGTCACACTAATAGAAGCATATCCATTTAAAAAATTCATATCTTGGTTGCATCGTCGCGCTGCTATAACGGTTGCGCTGCTACATTAGTCGCACCCTGTTGCGCGTTGATGTCACTTTAGAATGCAGGAAAATTGATCTCTGAACGACTGTGTTCCCCCATAAATTAGAATGCACTGTGAGATAATGCATTATTTGTTACATTTTCTGAAATAAAATTTATTCCATTGTTGCGTGATGTGTTAAGAAAGATATGATTTAACCTCGCCTCCTTCTTACACATCAGCCATATTTAACCAAAGATCATACCAGTATATACACTAATGATAATGCAGCTGCGAACTATTAAGTAAGCCAGTAAAACTTAGGACAACAGACATTTATCAGGCCTAATAGAAGACAATATGAAATAAGCATAATCCATAAAGTTCAATCACCTTCATCATCTACAACAGAAAAGCCATCAAAATCCTCATCTTCACTGTCACTCTGAAATAGCTTGGCTATTTCAACCAGCAGATTCAGTCCCTGATCTTCCCTGTCTGGGTATTCATCTTCCTTTTCATTTTCTCGTACTCTGTCATCATTTATTTTCATTTTCTTGAACCCAGAAGGGACTGTTTTTGCACTGACACTCATCCAGGCTTCACTAATCCACTGTGCCACCTCCACGAAAGTCATGTCACACAAATGACCAGTGGCCGTGAAGCTGCATTCCCTATCCGTCATCCAGGATTCCCAGAGGCAGCGCAAGACAGTCTTGAAACTCTGATTAACAGAGATATCAAGAGGCTCCACCTCCTTTGTTAGGCCTCCAACAATTATTACTGGCACAGAATTTATATTTTTTATCTGCGTCTTTACCCACTCTGTTATATGCGCTCTCATACTGTCCATGATCAGTAGCGCTTTTCGTGTTTTAAATAAAACCATGTAGGCATCTGCTAAAACATCGTTCCAACCAAAACCCCATCATGTCTTCACCCATCCAACCTTTTTCATTCGTCTGTATGACGACGCTGGATGGAAACAAATCATGTGGCATGGTCTTCCTCTTAAAAATATTCATAGGCAGAAGTTTCTTTCCCGCACAGCATGCTACCACAACAGTGAAGTGTGACTTTTCGTTACCGGTTGTTCTGATGTTCACTGTTTTTTCCCCTTTCTCATTAACTGTTCGGCCAACGGGAATGTCAAATGTCAGCTGAACTTCAGCCATATTAATTACATGGTCAGGAGTCACACCATACTTTTCAGTCATGGACTTCACGAAGGCCAGAAAACTGTCAACTTTCTCTTGTGTTTCAGCTGAAAGTTTCTGGCATGTCGTCGTTCATGCCCACATGCTAAGTTGATGCCTCTGCATGAAACGGAAGCACCAGGATGGTCTTCCAACAAATTCTTGCATTTCCATTTCTCGGGCCATTGTCTGGGCCTTCAGTAGCACCTGAACAGTAGACAATCCGTGCCCTTGAGCTCTTTGCTCCACTATCCATTGGCGAAGACGATCTTCCACATCAGGCCACCTAGCTTTTTGTCTGCGGTTCTCTTTCTTTGTCCGTTTCATGACTTGAAGTGAATCTTTCATTTTTCGCCAGTCACAAACTAATTTTTCCACTTACCCCAAACTTTCATTCAGCTGCCCTGTTGCTGTGTTCTTGCGCAAATCTGATAACCATTCATTTGAATTCAGTGGCATAACTTCTTCACCCTTTTGTCGGTGCCATTCCTCTTAAAAGTCATATAGTTGTGGATTTGTCGTTGTTGAAGCTTGGTGGTTTTTTTTCACTGGACTGACAGTTGCGGTGAGATTTACTGGACTTACTTTTGCAGGTACCCTATATGTAATGATTTAGCGTGTTTTATTGGTCTTTACCATCAGCAATTACTTAATTGCCAGAGAGCACACACAAATTAACTGAGCCAGCCAGAGACTATATCAACATGGTGGACTCTGCATATCCCGAATCTGTGTTTCTAGAAACAGTGTTGTGAGATGATGACTGGCAGAGGGAAACTCTTGCACATCCTTAGTCTCGGGTTTTTATACAAACAGGTATTCAGTTCAGGAGCTAATGGTAACTACCAGCAGATCATTGTTGACAGAGACATTATCTGAATGTCGTGTAGTTCAGTTTCTTTATCATATCCATTTTCCAAAAACCACTTATTTAATTTTTCTTGTAAATTTGGTATATAAATTGCATCATTATATAAGTCACACTTTTCAAAATCTTTGTAAAAAACCACAACTTACAGCCCAGAAAATACAGTAATTAAAATGATATTTTAATGTTTGATATCACATGGCCCACCAGAACCAAACATTTTGGTGGCTAAGTACAAATGCTTTCAGGGTCAGCAAGTTTAAACATATTAGTCTTGGACTGGTGATGAAAAAGTGCTCTGATATAACTCTGCAGCTTAGTTAACAGACAGAAGGCCACAGACACCAAGAAAGGACAAATCCTTTACTGAGAGAGTCTGAAGTTACAATGATGCACTGTATCACACCCATGCATTTCCTCCCTTCATTCTTAACATGTGAGATCCATTGTGCCCTTGGTTACCTGAGCCGTGGGTTCTGGGCAAGGCTCTGAACCCGAGCCCATGCATGATTATTTCGCGGCTGTAGCTCCACAGGGACCCTTAGGGGAAGACGGACTGGCTTCTGATCCTCTTCATCACTAATGCCTAAGTGAAGAAGGAAAGCAAAACAACACGTCATAGCAGACGGGTGTTCCTGACACAGATAACATGGTCAGTAATAAAGCTAAATGTTCAGTCACATTAATTAAAATGTAAGTGGGGAAAGCATCATAAGAGTATGTGGACAGCTCAAGTTCACAAATGGCATCTATTTCCTCAGATTACCTCCAGTTCTGAAGCACCACTGTTATCGTTGGACACTGCTATTGTACTAGAGCTGACAGAGTAAGCCGAGCCATGTCAAAACAAAGACTGATGGGAAATGACCATGGGAATTGTTCAGATCTTCAAACTGCATTTATTACTCCTCACTGGCCAAAGCATGCATTGTATTGAGATAGGAAAGTAAAGAAGGTCTGAACTGGTCAGTGTGAAGCACCACATCTGTTACTGTTCACTCATCAGCATGAGGGTACGGACACCTAACCACAAGCGAAAAACAGCCTGAGTGAAGGTCTGCTTCTGCCTAACTTTTACGCCTGATCCAATCCAGGCCACCAGACTCACTCCTAGGAGTCTTATACAACCCTTCCCCCCCCAAGTCAGTGCTTCTGCCTCTTGCCTGTAGAATCAGCCACTGCCCCATCGCTGCATGTGTGTGTGTGTGCGCACTGCTAACTGAGAACAGCTGAAACTCCCCAGCACCCTCATTCTCCAGCACTCCCAGCACAATGTGGCAGGGGTGGCTGGCAGTAGCCAGACGTGCAAGCCACTACTGCACTGATTCCATGGGCAGAAGCAGGAGAGCCAACCTGACCCTGAGAAAGGCTGTTTTCTGACCCAAATAAAACCTGACACCTTGTCTGGGCCTGTCAGGCTGCAGGGCATTAAGCCTGGGATGCAAAGCAAAGAGGATTTTCTATAGTATTGCAATTTCCAGTTTCTCTATTTGCATAGCACTTTGGCAGCCAGTATCAGATCTGAAGATCTAGGGAAGTGGATTTTTCTCAAGGCTCTATCACTCCTGACACAAATGAATGGGGAAAACTAGAGAATGGGAATGTTCCTGCGTCTCAAAAGAGCATGAGATGGTACAAATTCCCTTGCCAGAAAAGAATACAACAAAACAGGCCTGGCTGCCACATAGGCTCTCCTGATCATCTGTTACAACTCCTTCCCATTCAAACTTCTCTTACGTACCTTCTGGATCACAAAGTTTCTTCAAAGCCCTGCACATTGGAGCTTTTATCCGGAGGTTTCTGCCTTTGTAGCGAACAGTAGTGGCCCTATGTATATTTGAAAGAGAAATATTTATAGACACTAAAAACAAAGCAACATACACAGAGTTCTGTGAAAAAGTTGGATACAAAGCACCTTACATGAGTCGGCAGGAAAACAAGCATTTGCTTTGCAGGAATCTGGGCTTGCAGGAGCACTTGGCAAAAGATGACCCTCAGAGACAGCTTTTGCATTTTGGGGTGGTCAGTCAGGCCCTCTGGTTTGTCTTATTTCTACACCTCTTCCCACCAGTGACTGCACCGCTAAGCACAGGAACTGCCTGAAGAGTTTTTGAGAGGAATTTCTGTATGCTCTCAAATCTAAAGGCCATCACCTGTGCGCCTCTGTCAGAAATTAAGCCAGCTGCTTTAAAATGGCAGTGTACAGTAAGCCTTTATAGTATGGTTATACTGGCTTCTAGTGCGAATATCACATCAACAGTCATAAGTCTCCTGAGAAGCAAGATCATAGTTTAGTTCTCTTAAGGTTAGAGTGTTATTTTTAAACCCCCTTTCCTACCCCTCTCCCCTTCAGCTCGCCAGCTCTCTGGTTACAGGTCCATGAGGCAGGAGCTGGCAGCTACGAAGCACCTGATGGTAGTAACCAGAAGAATCCAGATCATGCAGAGGCTGGCTGGCTAAGGAAATCCTGGAGACAGCAGGAGCAACTAAAGGAGCTCTGAAGGCTACCCTACAGCAGCCACTTTCTTTCTACGATGCAGGGAAGAAACATGGATTGGGAAGGCTCTTAACCTAGGCTGCTAAGTAGGGAAGCTGCTAAAACAGAGTGGGGTTTACGGAAACTAAAAGCACGGCCAAGGGAGAGGCAGCAGGTCAAATAAAGTAGGCCCAGATCTGAATCACTAAACTATGGGCTTCAGCAGACACAGGAACTTCTAGAGCTGTCAAGGTAGACTTTCATTTGCACTGAGCTGTCAGGAGTGAAGAAAGCTGTTTAATACTGGCACTTTTGGGGCAGTAACAATGGGTCTTCAAGATGCATCCCTCTATAGGTGTGCCTCCGTAGGTGTGTCTGCATCCCTGCACTGCTGATTGGACAGTTTCAGTCACAGTGTCCATTGGGACCACACAAGTACTGTCTCCTTTTGCTGCATCACAAGGCAAGACAACATGTGTGGCTTAACTGTTCTCAATTTCTTCTCCATCACAGAGGCAAACTGAGAATTCTGAAGAAAAGGGGAGTAACTTCCTCAAGTAGCATCACCTACAATGCAGCATCCATAGCAACTCATGAGCAATACCCTCTTGAGAGGGCTGGGACATTGGAATCGAGTTAGTCACAGATGACTGTACTGTGGAGCCAAAGATGGCATCAGATCAGAGACCCCAGTGATCACCTAATATTCTGTAAAGGTGTGGACTGACATCCACATCACTGCTCTACAGTCCTCTGAGATGGGGACATTCGTAAAGAAGGCAACAGAAGAGGAGATGGATCTTTAGAATCAGTCCGTACACACATCCTATGAGGAATCATGTTATGAATGTGGTAGCTGTCTGATATAATTCAAGGCCCACTTGGAGAGTCTTGGGCTAGTATCACTAAACTCTTAGATCTTTCCATCATAGAGAGAAAAAACATAGGCAACTTCCTGAAGGCCTTTGTCCTATTGAGGTAGACTGCCAGGGCACGCCTATCCTCTAGAATACACAGGGTACCCTCCTCATTGTCTCAGTGAGCCTAGCGCTAGTAGGTGGAAAAATGAATAGGTTGATTCATGTGAAACAAGGTCACTTTAGTAATGAACACTGGATGCGGTTTGAGTCTAACCTCATCAGGGAAGAATACTTTATATGGGGGATGTGCCACAAGAGCTTTCATGTCCCCTCTTCTAACTGAGAAAAAACCCAAAGGCAGGCTGCTTCAGCACTTTCAACACTACATTTAGGTCCCACGAGGGGGAAGGAAGTCAAGGTTGGAAGAAGAGGCTTGCTATTGCAGTCATGTGTGATAATATTGTATACCTTTCTATGCATTGGTAAAATGCTGCCTGCAAGCGGCCCAGGGGCGCGGAACCCAACATCGCTCCTGGCTGCTGGTGGGCGGTCACCAGTGTGGCACCCAACACGGCCCCTGGCTGTTTGCAGGCAGCCAGGAGCCATGTTGGGTACTGCGTCCCTGGCTGCTTGCAAGGCAGCCCTGGCTAAGGGCAGAGAGGGGCTAGGAAACGGATGGGGCTCTTAGCCCCTCTTTGTAGGCTAGGGAGGCTAGGAACCCACTAGGAGCCCATCTGCCTCCCAGAGGCTTGCGCTGCCCAGCCAGCAGGTAGGAATCTGGTCAATTTCACAGATGCCCTGTCTGTGAAATTGACCACACTCCTACCTGCTGGCTGGGCAGTGCAAGCCTCGGGGAGGCAGATGGGCTCCCAATGGGTTCCTAGCCCCCCCCCAGCCTATAAAGAGGGGCCAAGAGCCCCATCTGGCTCCTAGCCCCTCTCTGCAGGCTGCAGGAACTGACTGCCAGCCCCTGTCCCCGGCAGTGAGGGGCTGGGAGCCAATCCATCCCCAGCTCCTCACCACAGGGCTGGAGCTGGATCAGGCCCCTTGGCTGGATCAGGCCCCAGCCCAATCACATCCAGAGGCAGAGAAGAGGGAGGGGCCTGCTCTGTAAAGTCGGCTTAAAAGCTTAAGCCGATTTACAGGGCAGGAGTTAAGTCAACTTAAGCTCTTACGTAAGTCAACTTAAGGATTTTTAAGTATAGATGGGGCTTTATTTAAGTCGACTTAAGGAACCTTAAAGTCAACCTAAAGCCCCAATGAGCCTCCTGAAGTGACCAGGTTCCGAGGAGACAATTGTCCAGGTAAAAAGAAATCATTACCCTTATGACTGTAACTGGATGGTTACCACTGAGAGAAATTTGGAAAACACTCCCAGGACAAAAAAATTTCAAACAGGTAAGACTCTGTACTAATATCAGTTGTGCCCCAGACTGAACCCAGGGAAATGTCTGTGAGCCAGTAGTACTGAGGCGTGAAATCAGACATCTTTTAGGTCAAGGGCTGAAAACCAGTCTCCTTGTTTCAGCAATGGAATGTTTGATAAGGTGCCCATCTTGAACTTCTGAGCTTGGACGAACCAGTTGAGAGCTCTAAGGTCCAGGATGGTTCTCCAACCTCCTTTTTCTTTAGGGTACTGGAAGTATCAAGAGTAGAACCCTTTGCCATGTAGATGTTGAGGTAGTAATTGTATGGTTCCTAACTGCAGGAGGTGAACTACTAGACTGTTCTGAGAAGGGTCCCTGAAAAGGAATAGAGAAAAGTCTTGTGGAGGAGGTAAGGCAGTGAAGTGGATAGGCTCTGGGACCCATCTGTCCTAGGTTATGCAGTCTCAAGCACTGTAAAATGCCTCCAAACAGTAGCCAAATAGGTCCATGATCAAGGATAGTAGTGAGGAGTGATCTTGTGGCACCTCAACCTTCCCATTAAAAGTGGTGCTTTGAGGCAGGTGGTTGGGTCAAGGACTAGGAGCCTGAAGGCTTTCATAGACTAAGGCCAGAAGGGACCAATACGATCATCTAGTCTGATCTCCCGCACGATGCAGGCCACAGAACCTCACCCACCCACTCCTGTAATAAACCTCTTTCCTATGACTGAGTTATTAAAAAGTCTTCAAATCATGGATTTAAAGATTTTAAAATACAGGGAATCCACCAGCAACAAAGCAATGCACCACGCTACAGAGAAAGGTGAAAAACCCTCAGAGCTCTAGCCAATATACCCCAGGGTAAAAATTCCCTCCCAACCCCAAATATGGTGATCAGTTAAACACCTAGCGTGTGGGCAAATCTCACCAGGCAGTCACCCAAGAAAGAATTCTCTGTAATAAACTCAGAACTTACCCCAGCCAACCTCCCTTCTCAGGCCACTGGCATATCCACCACCAGTAGTCAAAACTCAAGTCTATTGCCAAACTAGGCCATCCCATCATACTGCCCCTCCATAAATTTATCAAACTTAGTTTTGAAGGCATTTATGTTTTTTGCCCCCACAGCTTGCCTTAGAAAGCTATTCCAGAACTTTACTCCTATGATTGTTAGAAACCTGTGTCTAATTTCAACACTAAACTTCCTGATGGAGTCCTGGCAACATCATTTAAGTGCTTATTATTCAGAAGTGATTTAGTTGCAACTTCTTTCATTTTCAGAATTTTCCCTTTGGAGCTCACAGTCCTGCTGTGATGGGAATTCTGAAAAATGGGGCTGCTGTTAATTATTGAGGACTAAAGCATCTTTTTTGCCCTTGCTATCTATGTAGATTCCCAGTGAACTCAGAGTGGCCCTGGAAGTCAAGGAGTTGAGTCCTAACTCTTCTCAGCAAGGAGCTATACAGCCTCAAAGAGTTGGTTCTCCTCCATGGTCCGCACTTCCTTTGGAAATCCCAAGAGGTGGAGCCACAACACATTACCACAGCCATAGAGAAGATCTGGCAACTGTGTTGACAGCTTTAAGAGCTAATTGCAAAAGATATTTTTGCCACTACTTGTCCCAGCTGGTTGATGGTCTTGAAGGAATCCCAGGAGCACTCAAGCAACTTGTCAATAAAGTCATGTAATTTATTATAATTCAAATAGTAATACTTTGTCATGAGGGCCTGGCAGACAGCAATTAGAAACTGTAGGTGGCAGACAAGGCAGTTGAGAAGGTGACAGCTTTAGTTACATGTGCTAGCTAGGCCCGTGCACATGAAGAGACAGATGCTGCTACTAAAGTTCTTCAATCAGCAGTGCAGGGATGCAGACATATCTACAATGGACATTACTCTCAGAGCTTTGTGATGACTTTTTTTTTTTTAAAGGAATCAGTCGTCAGACTGTAGACAGCTCTCAAGTGAAACAAGAAAAGCCTTTATTGCACTATGCTTAATCTAACCACAACTTGACTGCTTGGAGCAAACTATTTGTGCATGAGGTCCATCAAGTCTTAGACCAGGTCTCTTGCACACCTGCCAGTCTGTGCTAAGCAGCTGTTGAGGTATGGAATTCCTTCCTGACCACTACAGCAGAGCTCTTAGGCCCCACAACATGAGGTATGTTCCCCTTATCCTAATTACAAATACTACTGGTCATTAAGTCAGAGCCTTTTTGAGAAATCAACCTCCTGCAAGCAATGTTCCCTCTAAGCTGTGCTGGTGAGCAGTGGTGCAGCCGCCACTGCTCACAGCACAGCAAGAACTGAGCCCAGCACATGTCCAGCAGGGAGGTCATACCTGGCCCCAGGCACATTTCTCCTGGGGGCAAGGCAGCCTTGGGTGGGGCTGCTCTTTGAATGGGCAGTTAAAGATCTCCGGCCCTGAGCATGCTTTAGATGCACGTACAGGGCTGGGAGAGAACACAGCACACCTATTCAGGAGCATCAGCCAGGTAAGGGGGATGGGGGGATTAAGGAGAAAATGAATGGGATAGAGAGGGAGAAACGAAGGGGTTGGCAGGGGCTGGAGCCGGGCAGCAGCAGGGCTAAGCGGGGGCTGGAGCCAGGGGGCAGCGGGGGTCGGCCGGGCTTCAGGACTGGGAGAAGTATGTGGATCAGAGCTGGTGTCCATGGCTCCTTGGACTGGGGGCAGAAGGGGAGGATCAGAGCAGAAACTGGGGATCCACTCATGCCGTGGGAAGGGGGGGTGAGGGTTGATGATGTGTAGGGAAACATGTATTGTTTCCCTTTCAAGTCATTGTTGCCAGGTGGTTAGCTATAACACTAAAATTCCACCCAAGATTCAGAACAAACACAGAGAGCTGTATAGAACCTTATACTTTATTAACACACTGCAGTTTTACAGCACTTATCCCAGGATCTCTCAGTGGCTCACTTTACTAGGCATTCACACATGCTTGGCTATGATCACCAAGAGGCACACCCCACTTTGTGTTCACATTTAAGTGAATGGCCCTGACAATACATTATAGGCAAAGTACACTGTCCACCCAGTTTGATATCTTTACCAAGTGCTATAAGCAATGACTTTCAGGAGGCGTCCCCTCCAGAACATGCATGTATTTTTAACACAGCTCTCTTTTCAGGTGGAAGCTATCAAAGGAAAGTTCAAAGCTTGTAGACAAGGACAATACAAAACTGGCAGATGGGGACTGTTGCAGAGAGAGAAAAGGCAGCCTGATCTAACTTTTTCAGCGAAGTGGAAAAACTGTCATTGACTTTAATTAACATTAGCCCAAGTAATAATATAGGCCTAAATCAGGGTGACTTCATTTAGCTCAGCAAGTGAGATCTAGTCAGAATTGGCACATTCATTAGGAATCTGTGGGGAAAAAAAAAAAATTTGGCTATTGGTGATCATCAGCTCTTATCTGTGTAATTTCTCAAACATTTGCTTATATATTTTCCCCATCTTCTAAATGTGAGCTGAGATTACAGACAACCAAAAAATCAGAAACCATCCCACAAAGCAGCTTCACAAATTCATAACACAAAATGACAAAGCGTACAGCCAACAGTTTGGTGCAAGACAATTGCAGTGACGTCAAGAAATATAAAGGTATTGGAAGTTTTAAGATGGCATGGCCAAATGAATTAATTGAAACTGAGACTGTGGAATCTGGAGAGGTGCAGCATGTCAAACTGGGTCAGCTTTTTTCTTACTCTGAGGAAAATGGCATATTATGCTTGTCATGTGCAGAAGCCAAGACAAGCTGTGATTTTGCTAAAGGAAAGACAGAGTTCATGGAAGACTGACTATTTGAAGAGGCATCTCAATCAGAAAATCCACCTGGAGGGAGTCCACAAGTTGCGAAGGATTAAACTAAAAAGTGGAATAAACCATGTGATGATGGATTCAGTGACTGATAGGAAGACGAGAATGGATTTCAGTGAGCGACAGCATAGCCAAGCTGAACAGGTGAAAATACTGATAGATAATGTACTGTGTGGCATTTCCACAAATTGTTCAATGCTGACTGTTGCAGCCTGGACTGATAACATGGCAAAATACATTACACTTCCAGAAAGCTGGCCTAGTAAGAATTATGCATTTGAATTTGTTGAACGTATTAACTATGTTGTACAGCAAAATTTAATGAATGAAATTTGTGATGCTACCTATCACACATTGATTGTAGATGAAAGCACTGATATTTCAGCAAGTAAAATGTTGATTCTGTACATTAAGTATCGTTCTTCCGAAGAACAGAGTTACAAAACAATGTTTGCAGGAATCCTGCAACTAACAGGTTGTGACAGTCAGTCAATTTGTACAGCTATAAAACAGTTTTATACTGACAGCAAACTGGATTTGCAAAGAATGGTAATGTTCACATCTGATGGAGCTTCAGTTATGTTGGGCAAACGGAGAGGAGTTGCAGCATTACTGAAGCAAGAAATTCCACAACTCAGTGAACAGCACTGTGTTGCTCACTGGGAAGATCTAGGCATCGATGATGCCTGGAAACGTATGCCTTTGATGAGGGACAAAGAAACACTACTTCGCACCGTTTATGCAACATTCTCAAGATCATCACTCAGGAGATCACAATTTGATGACATGGCCAAAATTGCAGAATGTGATGCAGTTGCCTTTAGACCACTGAATGAAGTTAGATGGTTATCACGACATTTTGCAGTAAAGGCATTGATTAAAAATTATGAACCACTGGTCCAATATTATGCAAAGGAGGTTGCTGAGGAAAATAATCCTGTGGCCTACTGCTTGAAGATGTTACAGAACCCACAAATCCATGTTTCAATTGCAATTCTCAATGATGTTTTGGCTGAACTGGCAGAATTGTGTTCTGTCTTCCAGAGGAGCAGCTTAACACCAATGGAGGCTTTCAACTTTGCTAAAGCCAAATTAAAGAAGCTGAGAGCACAGTATTTGGGTGACACTGCACACTTTAGCACTGAAGTGAAAGGAATTATTGCCCGATTTGAATGTGAAGTAAATACTGATGCAGTCCTATGCTTTGTCGAGCAAGTTTGTGACCATCTTGAAGATCGTTTCCCAGATGGTGAATTGAAAGAATGGATGGTATTTGATATCACCATTAAAGCGTGGCAAACATGATTACACATTTGGTAACGAAGAGGTGCAGAATCTGGTAATTAAGTACAACAAGATTCTGAAAATGCCACATCCACCTCATTATCAAGGATCCCCTAATGAACCAGATTTATCTGATGTGACAATTGATGCAATGAAAATGACAATGACCGCAGAGTACATTCAATTCAAGTTTGTTGTTCTGGAAAAGGTAATGGCTGGCATACTGAACACATTCTTAGACATTGTTGCCTATACATTGACAGAAGATAAGTTCCTATTCCTGGCCCAGTTGGTTGATATATGTGGCACATTTCAAGCGTCTAGTGTAGATGCTGAAAGAGGCTTCAGTCTAATGAATAATATTAAGACAGAGCCTCGTAACAGGTTGGACGTTTCTCATCTAGACATGCTAATGCACTTCAAGTCATATCTAACTGCTGGATTCAAGGTTGACCTTGACTCTGTATATGCACTCTGGAAATGTGACAAAGGCAGGTGTCAAAAATTAAGGTGTACATGATAGTAGATAAGGCTGGGTAGGCAGCATCATTGTTTCATATTTGTTTAATATGAATGTTAAACTGAAAGACTGTGGTTTTATTCATTTACTAAAGTTTGAACAAAAAGATAACATCTATACAACGTTCCCTCTCTAAGCTGGTGATGCAACTGAGCAAGTTATGGATGCACTTGGGGAACCGATGGGCAGTGGCTCAGGGGCCCAGCCTGGGCCCAGGAACTTGCTCAGCTGCATCCGTAAGTTGCTCAGCTGCATCACCAGCTTAGAGGGAACACTGCCTGCAAGTAAGCAGGTTTACAGGAAACTAGTATGTGATTTAGCATCCCTGGTTAAATATAAACAGGACATATTTGGGGTGAATGAACCTCATTCACAAGGATTGACATACACCTTCCTAGAGGGGAAGACAGCAAAGCCAGAAGACTAGATACCAAGGGCTTTTCTCTCAGACCCAGTCAGTCAGTCCAGAAGATTAATCTGACTGCTGTCAGTGAAGATCCACTCAGTCAATCAGGAAGCCAATCCCTGAAGACTACACCAACAACTAGAGTAGCAACAAGTCAACAGGCAGGCAGCCCCTTCCATTGAGTGCAGTGAAGGTGCTGAGCACAAAGAAGTCAAAGTGAGATTTTTTTTTTAAATAACTTGCATATCTTCCTTTGATTGCTGCTGAAAATGACGACAGTACAGACCTACCCTGAGATGAGAATGCCTCTCAGACTCTGTTCTGCTTGAGTTTAGGGAGTGAATATTTGAGTTTTGCTTTGAGTAAGCACAGCACTACTTCCTTGTGTCAGACTCACCAGATGTACATCGAGCACCCACTTTTCATGACATATCCAAATTTCAATTTCCACTGGAGTCTGGGGACCTAAGTGGTTTGCAGCTGTCTCTGCTAGTCACAATGCCACTCTCTCACAAATGACACTGTGGATAACAGCATTGAGGATTCTACTCTACTCCTATACACCAGTGGTTCTTAATGGGGGGGGGGGGGAATTCCAGGGGGTCCATGAGCCTTCAGTAATATTGATGTCATTTAGCTCCCCAAGCTCCATGCTGGCCAGAGAAGAGGAGTAGCTCCAACCCATGTGACTCCCCAGTTCCATACTGGCCGGGCACACAGCTGGAAAGGAACAGCACATCAATATGGGCCTGAAGCAGCCTCACCCAATCAACCTTTATTATCCTTAGTCCGTGAAGGATGGAAAAAGTCAGGACCACATTGAGTATGCATCTGTGCCAGAGAGCTTAGTTTCTTACATAAGAACAAATTATTCTTAGCTATGTAACTTGGTGCTGTTAGTTTATGTGCTTATAGGGATTATATATGTTTATGGCCAATAAGGGGCTGCTATGAGGGCAGGACAGGGTTGCATGTTTTATCTAGTATTCTCTAGGAAGGCTCTTGCTCAAAAAGGCTGGGAAGCATTGCTACAGACAGAGCTGGCAGATTGTGCCATGCTGCCTGGGATGAGAAATGAGTTGGAAAGATCTAGTGAGGTTGCAGTCAACAAAAAACCTCTGGATATATGTTGTCTTTGTTCAATATTTGTCATTGTTTCTTCTTCCCCCCCAAATAGTAACTACAAATCCTTAAACGGATTGCAAGGTGGTCTAGTTCAGTGTTTCGCAACCAGTGTGCCACAGCACACAGGTGTACCACAAAATTTTTTGGAAAACTCCTCAAAGAGCTCTGGACTGGTTCATTGGCTCATGAATATTCATAAGTTTATTTAGACAGCATAAAGTGGTGTGCCTCAAATTAAAGGTAGCAAGGTGTGCCACAGCAGAGAAAGGGTTGGGAACCACTGATCTAGTTTAGCTGTAGCTCTGGCAATTGTCTTTATAGTTGGATATTTTGTAACATCCTAAAGCAATACTGACCAGAGATTCACACTGTTTGCAGCAGCAGGAGTACACAAAAGCCCTCTCTGTACTAAGTCCAAAGGTTCCACAACAAACCTCTTCTTGGAATTCTCAGAGCTTGCAACAACTCCATCTATACAACAGCTGTCCCAGCTTTTTAAGCATTGGTGGCAAAACATGACCTGGATCAGGTCCTGTTGAACCAGTGTAGCCTCCCCAACAAAGTGAGAGTGCAAGCATTAGACACACTATTTCAGCCAGCACAGCTTCCTCTTACAATACAGTGCTTTGTGTTTGGTAATTACCAAGCCCCAGTTCCACTAAATAGTTCTGGATCTTAGGTGAGAAGGATTTCATGAGACCCATGCTGAGTAAGACAAGGGCCAAGAAGGCAAAGCATGGCTGTAAGGTATGTTATGAATGAGTGTATGAGAATGGATCTAGCTGGTGCACTGCTGCTTCATGAATGTGATCAAGTCATCATGTGGACAAGTGGCACAGCAATGGATTCATACAATCAAAACCCTGCAACCTTTTGTTCATTTGTTTGCTCAGTGAAGACACGGTCAGGTTTCCCCTCTTACTACAGAGGGAAACAAAGAACTCTAGGATCTGAATGTGGAAATTTAGAATGACGAAGTCAAAGATGCAGGAACTATCTGAAGCCTAAATCCCAAGCAAAAGGGAAAAAATTTGCAGGGAAGGGCTGCAAAGCAACCTGCATGAGCAAGTATCTTGAACAGATTAAGAGAAATCACAAAGCTTACCAGGAACTGAAGAGACAAGAGTTCTTGCTGGGATCTCAGACCCTGAGCCCTGAGGTGCTTGTGGTGCAACCCTCAAACGCACCTTGGGTGCATCTGAAATTTGGGATACGGAGGGTTGAGGACTGAGGGAGGGAAAGCCCAAGCCTTCGGACCAATGGCCCTCTATCAGTGTAGGGCTCTGGGTGGGAACTGTAAGCACTGAATCAAAATGACAATTGTATAGGTGAGTATGCTGAGGCCAGACAAGCTAGAAGTGGTCTGACATGCAACCTCAGAGGCTGAACATATGTGTATATGAGCATATGACCTCACAGACCAAAGCAGAAATGGGTGCTCAAGACAGAGTGGGCCTTGATCTGCAATATCAGAGATGACATTATGTGGCAGTGAGCCTCAGGGTGTCTATACAGACAGCAGCAAGATCGCTGCCATCAGCGTGATCTTCTGGGCATGATGCAGCAGCAAGTATGAACTCAGTGCTACACTCCAGAAATCGCTTCAGCGACTCCTGCCCCCCCTAATAGGGAGTTGCTGAAAGCTAACTGCAAGCCATTTGCAGTCGGCTTCCCTCAGTGTGTCTAGGCACCTTAGAAAGCTGTTGACAGATACACAAGCTGTTTTATGTGCCTTCTGTATCTGCCCTCAACTGCCACCAAAAAGCCTGGTGAGTGTAGATTAGGGCTCAGAAGGCTCTGACCTGGGTGGAATCAAGCAGTGCACCAAAAAACTCCTAAACTAAGTGCTGATTTCTGCTCAAACACCAGCAGTCCTAGTGTTTGGAATGTAGCCTGGACTAGGTGAATGCTGACTTTCACACGGCCCTCAGACTGGCCCTTGAACAGCTAGCTGTCAAGATAACCAGCCCTCACCTCCTGAGAAGCCCACCACACATATTGTAAATACCTAAGGGACTGACAACATGCCAAAAAGGAGGGTGGCGAACTTGTAATGGGCCTGGCTCACAACAAACCTGAGAAATCTGTGGCCCCAAAATATGAAAACAAGCATTTTAAGACAAGGACAATGTACAAGTCCCTTGGATATAAGCAGGAAATAACGGAGGCCAGAGAGATAATACAGAACCAGGTCCAGTCTGCCTATAGAGGTGACCTAGGTAGTCACCTAAGACACTTCTCCAGCGCCCCCGGGGGGGGGGGCGCGAGAGGACGGATTGTCTGCTGCCCCCTCCCCACTGCCTTCGTTGAAGGCAGCAGGCAAGGGGGGGTGGGGGACCCAGACGCACAAAAGCAGCTGCTCTGCAGGGCTGGCTTGCCCTGCCCCCAGGACAGGGAACAGCTGTCCCAGGGCAGAGTGGGCCAGGCCAGAGGCCAGGCTCTGCTTTCTCACTCTACCACTGGAGTGGCTGTTCCACCCTTGGGGGCGGGGAGGGCCAGCCAATAGGCAGGGCAAGAGAGGAGAGCTCAGGCCCCAGACTGGCAGAACTTCGGTTTCTTGAAATAGTGGTTGAGGAAAGGCAGGGCTAGAATGGGACTGAGACCCCCTTTTGGTGTTTGGAATTAAGAGATGAGAGTAAAAACCCTTTTCCTCTCAAGTTCTGAGGTGCTTTCTCTCTATGGCCCATACAGGGAAAAGGGCTTGCAGCACCTGGGCTAAAAGCTGCTGGTCAGAATGGTCCCTCAAAAAGGACAGAGATGGGGAGGAGGGAGGGATGACGGGATAGATGAAGTAAGCTCAAGAAGTGTGCACACCTAACATACAACAAACATGAGCAAGCACTTGAAAAAGAAATTAGATGGATCATCAAGTAATGCTATCTCTTGGAAGTCATAAAGTGTAAGGATAAAATCAGAACTGCCAAAAGCCAAGCAGAGTAGGACCTTGCAGCAAATGGAATTAAAACCAATACTAAAAGTTATGTAACCATATAATTAGAAGAAAAAAAAAAGGAAAGTTTCAGAAGTGGTAGCTGTGTTACTGTAGTCCAGCAAAAAAACAAGAGCACTTTTAAAGACTAACAAAATTTATTTACTGCATAAGCTTTTAAGGAAAGAAGTGGAACCTCTAGCCACTGAGCAGAGGGTGAAAATTAAAAGACAATTTAGGCATTGCCCAACTCCTACACAAATACTTTTCCTAATTTTTCAATAAGGTTAAAGAAAAGCTTAGAGGTATAGAGAAAGTGACTAATGGAAGTGAGAATATGAATGCAGAAATTACTGGGGGCAGATTAACACAAGGGCCAACTGCGCACATGCTCAGGGGCCGACCATGCTGTGGGGCCCCTCCTCCCTGCCAGCACTGAGCAAGGGAGGTGGGGGACGCCAGCCAGGCTCTGGCAGGTCAGCAGTACTGCCTCCAGCACAGCCTTCAGGCTGCACCAGAAGTTGCACCATGCATGCCAGTTGACCCCATCACCACCAGGAGCCAACCAGCCAGGCTGCAGCCAGCCTCTGGCCCCAGTGCCCCCACCACGCCAGCACTGGCCCACATGTGCCAGGGCCTAGGCAGGTGGTGGGTGCCCAAGGGCTCTGCAGCCCGATCCACCACTGGGAATTACCACATTGG
Source organism: Podocnemis expansa (assembly GCA_007922195.1). Lineage (NCBI taxonomy): Eukaryota > Metazoa > Chordata > Testudines > Podocnemididae > Podocnemis > Podocnemis expansa. The sequence continues at coordinate 30,316,740 of ML682016.1, read as the reverse complement.
AGGTATAAGTCAAACTCAAAACAGTTTAATGGGACTAAATTGGAGGACCTGGATAATAGACATCCAAGACAAGCAAAAGGGAAATGAAAGGCACACGAAATTGGAACGGCACATGAAATTGGAAGCCTGAGAGTAAGGAATTTTTAATGAATCAACTCAGGTCATACCCTACAACCAGGGACAGAGTCTGTCCTACCACAGAGATGACTGAGGCAGTCACCTAGGGCACCAAACAGTAGGGGATTCCAAGGGTGCTCCCCAGAAAAGGTAAGGGCCATCCTTTGGGGGAAGGGGGAGAGGGGTGATTGCCTGTGTCTCCGTAGACCCCACAGGCTTGCCCCTTCCCCAGGGCAGGGAACAGTTGGCCCAGGGGCAGAACAGGCCAGCCCAGAGGCCAGGGTCCATTCCCCCACCCCTCACCTGGGTTGGCTGTTCCACGCTGGAGGTGGGGCAGGCGAGCAGAGCCCAGGCCCCAGACTGGCCTGTTTCATCCCCAGCTCATGGGAGGGGTGGGAGTGCAGGGCCAGTCTCTGGGCTAGCCTGACCCACACCCCAATGTGGGGAAGGGGGCAGCTGCCCCCCCACGGTCAACTGCCCCAGGCCCTACTCCTCCCTAGTGACAGGGCACCAAAAAAACCTTGGGCTGGCCCTGACTGGAGAATACCTAATACAGCTCCTCTATTTAAGAAAGGGGGAAAAAAGGTGACCCAGAAAACTATAGGCTTGTTAGTTTGACCTCAACTGCATGAAGATCTTGGAACAAATTTTGAAACAGACCATAATTAAGGACATAAAGGTGAATGGTAATTGGGTCAAATACATGTTTTTAAAAAAGACAGATTGCATCAGACCAGCCTAGGGTTACCAGACATCTGGCAAAAGGAGGACATGTCCTCCTTTTTGCCTTCGTGTCCTCCATCCTCCAGGCATTTTAAAAATCTGTGCTTTTGTCCCGCTTTCCACTGCTCAGGAATAGAATGTTAAAAACCCCTCTAACAGCCAAGATATTTTTGGTGGGGGGTCCCTTCCCCCAGCAGCTGGAGAAAGGAGCTAGTCACATGCACCCAATGCCCTATTACAGCTCAGCACAAACCAGGCCTTTTCACTAAGAGCTCAGGTATCCCCTGACTGTGAAGGGTACTTTTGCAAAGCTGCCTAAACAGCTCAGATGTATTTTTAACCTTGGTATTGTGGGTTCAAGACCTATAAAAGGCACTTTTATTTTTGGCCCTTGCTCCCTACAAAACTGCTAAATTGGGGGGGGGGGCATAGGGGTACTAATAAAATAAAGGAAAATAAAGTCTACCATAAATTGCTCGCAGGGACCAATTAAATAAAACTACTAAAAGGGGCAGGTTTGAATTGGAGAGAAACAATTTAGGACTTTTTTTTTTTTTAATCTAAAAAATGGGCTGCTGTGGAAAATGAAAAATGAGAAGTGAGTTAATGGGTTGGTTTCTTAGGTACTTTTCAAGTTTGTATTTGAAAATTTAGTTTTTTAACTTTAGTTTCATGAACATTAATGAAAGGGTCGTGAAAAACTCATTTAATGAAAAAATCCAGTTTGCAGTAAAACAAAACATTTTGGTAATTTTCTTTATTTTAAAATAATTTAAAAACATGATATTGTGCAGTTTTAATGCTGCATTCATCAATCATTACCTATTTTCCATAACATAAGATGGTAATAACATTTATATTAATACTACATTTTCTCTACTTCCTCCAATGTCCTCCTTTCTGTGCTTTGACATCTGGTAACCTTAAACCAGCCTGATACTATATTTTGAAAAGATAATATTTTAAACAAAGAAGCCCATCTTATTTAACATTTTTATTATTTACGTTGGCACAAAAAGTGGGAGTGTATTAATAAAATCTCAAGATGACAGTGTTGGGAAGTATTGCCAATATGGAGGACGACCAAACTATCATACAAGATGATCTTGATAATCTGGTAAATTGGAGTAATAGAAAAAGTGTGAAATTTAATAGTGTGAAGTCATGCATTTGGAAATGAACAACAGGAATTTTTGCTACAAGCTAGATGCATCACTTGAAAGTCAGAGGGGAAGAAAGACTACATGTATCAGCTGATCACAGAATGATCTGAGTCACCTATCTGATATGGCTGTGAAAAAAAAGCTCATGCAATCCTACAATATATCAGGCAATGCGTTTCCAGTAGCAATAAGGAAGTATTAGTACCATGATACCAGGCACAGGTGAGATCTCATCTAGAATACTGTGCACAGTTCTGACCTTCCATGTTTAAGGAAGGTGAATTCAAGCTGGAACAGGCGCAGGGAAGGGCTACTAGAATGATCAGAAGAATGGAAAACCTGCCTTGCAAAAGAGTTGAGATTGGCTAGCCGAACTAAAAGAAGGCTGAGGGGAGATGATATTGCTCTCTACAAAATACACTGGAGTGATAAATACCAGGGAGGGAGAGAAGTGCCCACATGGAAACAAGAACAAAACAGATATAAACTGGAGACTGACATATTTAGGGTAAAAACTGAAGTTTTCTGACCATCAGAGGAGTGAAGCTCTGAAACAGTCTTCCAAAGGGAGCAGGGGGGGTCCAAAAATTCTAACAGGCTTCATCACTCAGCTTGATAAGTTTATCAATATGTTATAAGTGCCACAGAACTGCAGCTATGCAGCTGATCTACAACTGCTAGCAGCAAGTAACTCCAATGGCTGATGATGGACACTGGATGGGGAGGGCTCTGAGATACTATAAGAACTCTTTCCTAGGTGTCTAGCTAATGCATCTTGCCCATATGCTCAAGGTTTAAATTAACTGTTCTATCTGGGATCAGAAAGAATTTCTGCCCCCAGGTCAGTATGTTTGTAATCCTGAGAGTTTTTCACCTTCCTCTGTGGCATAGAGTATGGATCACATGCAGGTTTAAATTGGTATAAACGGTGGATTCCCTGTAACTTGAAGTCTTTAAATCATGATCTGGGGACTTTAGTATCTAAGCCAGGGGCTAGGGGTCCATTACAGGAGTGGGTGTACGAGTTTCAGCAACTTGCCTTATACAGAAAGTCAGAATAAATGATTAACGTAGCCCCTTCTGACCATAAAGTCTGTGAGTTTGACACATAACTGTCAAAATATTCCACACAACATCACACTTCCACTTATGTCTGATCCATAGCCCAGTAAAGACAATTGAAAGTCTCCCACTAACTTTAATGGGTTACGGATCAAGCCTTTTAGGTACAAATCTGAAAAAAATGTGGCCAAGTCCCACAGGAGCTGTAAATAGATATATCAACAATTTTAGTGTGTCAATTTAGAACAGCTGAAGCCATAACTAGATCTTAATTAAACTGAAATTTGGCAGATGAGTGTCAAACACATTATTACAAACGTATTAATTCACCATTGGCTTGTGTGATAATTTTATAGAAAAGAATCAGCTTAAGTGTCTGACTCTTGTCCAGGTAAGGGTACATTAACTACCCTACAGAAATAACTTAATAATAATTTCAAGGTAATAACTAGAGCTAGGGTTGTAAAAATATATCAAACACCCTTAACAAGTCACTATAGTTCCACCAAAAAAACCCCCAACACTAAGAAATTCAAAGTTAAGGCTTTACACTTTTTTGGTTGTCAAAGGCAGTCAGACTTCTTCACGTTTATTTCCTGGCTTCCTATACATTAGAAGTATTTTACCACTTTTTGCATCTTTTCTGTAATGTGACTGATCCAAACAAAATAAATGCACATTGTACTTTTGTTGCATTATGAGTTAGGACAGTGCTGCCCACACAGCATTTTTGCATGTTCCACCTGCCACATAGCATGGTCTGCCACCTGCTCAGACACACTTTGGGCAGCAAGCAACTCACCAGCAGTGATCACTGCTAAAACGTCACTCTGGCATTGTATACTTCTACCTGACTAAAAAACAGGGGTTAAAGTATAAGCTGGGGGGCCCCGGAATGCTCCTAATCAGGTGGTCCCCACCCCAGGTCCCCCAATACCTGCCCCTCAAATCAACCCATTGGCGCCAATACCAACCTCCAGCCCCAGCCCATTCCCCAGCACGAGCTGGCTGCCCCCATACTCACCGGCAGCCGCACACCAGCCTTGGGACCAGGCTGCACTTGAAGGCTTATGCCTCCAAGCACAGCCTGTGCATGTGCAGGGGAGCACAGGGCACCTCACACGCTGCTCTGTGCCCCCCTGCCTGCTGGAACGGTCAGGGACGCCATTCTGGGACTTTCTATTTTTAATGGCTTAGCATTCAGGGCCCCTAAAAACAGAAAATGGAACTGGAATGCTATGTTCAGTGGCTCGCTATTTTAAATGGTAGGCCCTGGAACGCAGTGTTCTGGTTCCATTTTCTATTTTTAGGGGCCCTGGAACACTGAGTCCCTAAAAATAGTGGGCCCTGGAATGGCGTTCCAGGCTGTTCCGGCCCACTTTAACCCCTGCTGGAAAGTAAATACAGCTGACCAGCATGTCATGGGATCTTAATCAGAGTCCTCTCTGCAGCACACCTAGAGGTAAAAGATGCAGACAGCAGAGAAAAGGCAAAAGAGAATAAAGGGGAAGTCACAGAAAATGTAAAGAAAACTAACAGAAGAAATGAGACAAGAAAAAAATGCAGAGTGAAGGAAGGAGACAGAACCTTGGATGGAGGAAGTAATAACGGCAACACTGCTGGTGGTCCTAATGCTGGAGGACCACATCATGTTATCCTGTGCATTACATGGAATATCACAGAAATGAGTAATCAAGCTGTGTTTCTTGTAGCTCACCAAACTATTACACACTAAAACTATTTGTTTACTCCAGGTAGTTAATCTAAAAGGATGACAGGAAGATGAAGAATGGTAAAAAGTTCACAGGGAAATTCACTGCATCTGCCTCATTAGCACTCAATTTTTATTCTCCCTTACAATGAAAGAGAAGAACCCAAGGAATGATTTCCTTTACTCCCTTTTTCATTACTGCATGATAGGTTTAATTATCTAGGAATGAGTCCGATAATCAGTTATTGCACCTTTAAGCTAGCGTAAAATTTAAAACCTCTGAAAGCTGCCTAGCGCAAACATACGACATAGCAGGGATTGGGAGAGGAATAGCTTAATTTAAAAACATGATAGATTAACAAAAATCAAAACAACAAACAGCCTATAACAGATGCAGGATATTTTTAAGATAAAAGCTTTCTCCTTAACTCGGTTTCTTTCACCAGGGGTGTTTTCAAATTTATCAAAATGCTGAATATTTAATAACTGATTCCACAAAACATCAGTAAGAATCTTTACTATTAGTTCCCAGCTACATACAGCACTTCCTACCTGCAGAAATAGAGCTGGTTAAGGCATTATGAGTTACCAAACATGATTATATATAGATCAATTCTAATCCTACAGCATACTGAGCATTCAACGCCCAGTGAAGTCAAAGGAAACTAAAATTCAGTCATTCCTACTCCAAACAAGCCCACCCTATGAATGTAACTGAGAATACAAACATTCTTTAAATGGACACATGAAAAATTTCTTGTGTGTTATTTGAATATCTCAAGTTATTTGAACTACCATATTTGTGAGATGCTTTACACACTGCTGTTTATATCATTAATTTTGTTCTGAATGTCTCTCAGCTTAGACACAGAACGTTCATCCACTCACTTACACAGCCCCTATTTCACATTGTCCAAGCCTCACAAGATCTCTAATGTATTTAGCCTCACCCTGCATAGGCACTTGAAGCACACAGAGATTAAATTAGTTGCTCAAGTTTGCCCAGGAAGTCTGGAGCAGAGCAGAGACTTGAACATAAATCTCCCGTATGCTGGCTAGGGCCTTACCCACTAGTCCATCCTTCGTCTAAGACTATTCAGTTTCCCTTTTATTTCTTATGAATTAGCACACAACTATAATGCTGTGTTTATAAACACAGCTAGAGAAGGTTTAAATGCCCACAAAAATAACTTCATTGAATTTAAAAATTGACAAAACCTAGACTTTGTAAAAAACTTGGTTTGTTCAAGCATAAAATTTGTGCCTAAATCCACTGTGGCCCCTTTCAAGAACTCTAGTACACGAGACAAAAAACTCTATTCTCATTTTGGTACTGCTTTCTACAAATTTTTGTACCATAAGAACAGGTAGTAAGGAAGGCCAGAGAGTGAGGAAGGGTGCCAATAACATTTAGCAATACTTTGCTCTACAGCTGCTCAGGAACCAGGATTCTAGTGATTCTGGACGCTGGCCACTCTTTGAGCTAATCTAGATGGAACGCTGGTCTGACCAGGGACAGCAACTCCTATGTTCCCATGAAATTTATAAGCAGCTCTATTTTGGCTTATTTTCTAGATAAGGACCAATTCAGGGAACTGCTGCCAGCAGCCCAGAAAGCTATACGTTTGCTCAATTCTAGACATTTCTGGAATGTCTAAGCACACAGAGAAAAGTGTGACTGGATGGTATCACAAGTTCAGTCAGGGGCATTGCTGGCACCTGGGGCACGTGTCCCGAGTACCAGTGCCAGTGCCCCGAAAGTCCGGGGCACCCCTGCATCTCCCAGCCCTACCCCCGACCAGAGATCCAGGGCCCCGCCACCAATGGTGACATTTGCCTCTCCCAGGTGTGGTGGTGCCTGCTGCTCCCAGCCCAGTCACTAACCGGGAATTCAGGCTGGGCCACTTGTGGCAGCACCTGCCTTGTCCCAGCCTGGGCCCTGGCCAGGGACAGGCTGGTGGTGGCAGGAGCCCAAGGCTGGATCGGGCCCGGGCCTTTTCCCGAAGCAGCGATACTTCAGTAAACCAGGTGTGGCCAAACTGCAGCTCGGGAGCCGCATGTGGCTCTTGAATGAAAAATGTGGCTCGTGGAAGGACGTCAGCAAATCAGTTTAGTAGGTAAAAGCATCTGGCTATGCACCTCAGTGCGGCTCTTGAAGGTTTATAATCAACTTGCGTAGCTTGAGTTCCATAAGTTTGGCCGCCCATGCAGTAAAAAATTCAAGTGAAAAATTTAGTGCAAAGGTTTCTCAATTGCCTGAAATATTAAGTGGGTTAAATTTTAAATCAATTCTTGTTATTTGTGACCTGGATTTTCGCCTGAGCTGTGAAGGTTCTGACCAACACACCTAATCATTTTGTTTTAATAAATCAGTTAGGATCATGGAGGAAGTCAGAGAGATGCCACAGGGTCTAAGAAGACCGAGATCCTATGTTCAAGTCCCAGCTATACCAATAACTTACTGAGTGGATCCTCACTTTTCCTCTGCATCTCAGAGTTTCCTCACTTGTCAAATAACGCTAACACCTTTCTCATGAGGGGACAAGCAAGGATAATTTACTTTCATACACACTTGGGAAGGGGGAAGAGAAAGATACTTGCATCCAAGAATGGAAGGTTTCTCACCCTGGTGCAGCAACTGGAGTTCTCTGATGTGTCTGTTCCTGGGGATGCTCCACTCTGGGTCTTAGTGCAGCCTCACATCACAGATAAAGCAAGGAGTCTTGTGGCACTTACGAAGACTAACAGATTTATTTATCACATGAGCTTTTGCAGAAGAAAATCCCACTTTGTCAGACACTTTGAAGAGCTCTTCGTTCTCTAACCTGACGCATAGAGCTCCAAAACAGAGATGGGAGGAGGGTGGATAGTGGAGCACCCACAGGGAGACATCCCGGAGAACTCCAGTCAGTGCACCAAGGTGAGCAACCTTCCTTTTCCTTCGAGTACTGTCCCTGCAGGTGCTCCTCTCTGGTTGACTCTCAAGCAGCATCCAAACTGGAAGGCAGGGCTTTGGAGCATGCGTCGGCAAGCGTAAAGAGGATTGACTGACCATCCGCCGCATCTGATCTCACTGTATTTCTAGTGCATAATGTTTGATAAACACATGAAATGAGAACCAAGTGGCTGCCTTACAGATTGAGCATAGGGACATTGTCGAAGAAGGTAGTGGTAGCAGCCAGAACCCTTGTGGAGTAAGCAAAAAAGCATTCTGGTGGAGAGATGTTTGCTAGTTCGTATGTTTCATATATGCGCCCAATAATATTTTGGATATTCTTTGTGTAGAGAAGACCTTGCCTTTATATCTGTCTGCAATGGAGACAAAGTTTATTGGTTGATCCAAAAGATTTTATTCTTTGCAGGTGTAAGGCCAACACATGGCACATATCTAGCATGTGAAGAGCTTGCTGTGTGGTTTCAGGAAGACAGCCAAGTTTGTGGGCTGGTTGATAAGGCAGCAAGAGGAAATTTTTGGGATGAATTTTGGAGGTGGTCTTAAAGTAACTTAGTCCTGATGGAAAATAGTTAAGGAAGGTCTAGCTATGAGCGCACCCATATCACTTAAATGCCTAGTGGAAGTTATGGGGGTTAGAAATATGACCTTCATGGACATATGAAGCAGTAAGCATTTGGCTATGGGTTCAAAAGGTGGCTTAGTAAGTCCTCTTAGTACTAACAGTAGATTCTAGGTTGGTACAGCAGCATTAGCTTCTGGATATAAATTTTGTATTCCCAAGAGGAAATATTTCATTATGGGTAAAGAGAAAAGAGTGATGTGCCTCCTACTGTAACATGAAACGTCGAGACAGCGCCTTATGAGAGCACCTTGCAACAAACTGAAAGGTTAGCAAGCTTCAGAGAGAGTAGGTAGTTCAGTGTAACTGGAATGGGGGTGGATACTGTATAAATATTTTTAGATGTACACTACTTGTTGACTCTGGTCCATTTCTGCATGTAGGTTTGTCTTGTGGACAATCTTCTGCTGCTTAGAAGGACCTGTTTTGTTAGGCCAGAGCACTGAAGCTCCTGTTGGTTGAACCACTGAGGATCCAGGCATTTAGATGAAGTGTCCTGGGGCTGGGGTGCATGGTTTGTCCCTTGTTCTGATAAAGAAGACTGTGCCTTATAAGTACGGTCTCTGTGTTCGAAGCACACTTGTAAGAGAAGAATGAACCAAGACTGTCTGGACCAGTATGGGGTTATCATGATTACTTCTGCTTTGTCTGTCCAGATTTTTAACAGTGTTTTAAAGTGATATGGGCAGAAACACAAAGAGGATTTGGTTCAATGGTGCAGGAAAGAGTCTCTGAGGGATCTTTCTCCCATGCCTACACTGGAACAGAAGAGTGGGAATCTATGGTTGTGTTGTGTGGCAAAGAGATCTCTTTTTAAGTAGCTTCATAATTGAAATAAGTGTTTTAGGATCAAAAGGTGCAACTCCCATTCATGGTCTTTGGTGAAGGACCTGCTTAGGTTATCAATGACTAGACTGTGGATGCCAGGCAGGCAAGATGCAGAGATGGTGGCATGGTGTTTTATGAACCAGTCCAAATTTCATAGCCAGGATGCATAGAGTTGGAACGAGCTTCGCCCTCTCAGTTGAAGTAGCATGCATGCAATACTGTCTGTCATGATTCTGACATGAGTTTTGACTGACTGGTGTTGGAAAGAATAGCATGTATAGTAGGAAGAACGTAGTTCCAAAATGTTGATATGTAGGTTTAATGCCTGAGGGGACAAGCGGCCCTGGGCAGTAAGCTCTTGGAGGTGTGCGCTCCAGCCAATAAGGGATGCCTCTGTAGTCTTAACTGTAGGAGGTTCGGGAAGGAAAGGTATGCCCAATAGATTCTGTGGATTGGATCACCAAAGGAGAATTTCTGATCTCTTTGGGTAGTTGCATAATTCTGTGAATCAAATGTTTACTGGGTTTTTACACCTTTGTGAACACAATTGTAGCACATGTAGAGTCTAGCATGTTTTACTACAAAGGTGGTTAAGGTAATGCGGCCTGAAAGTTGAAGACAAGAGAGTGTGCTTGTGGTTGGAGACACATGCACTGAGGGCACGAGTTGTGTTAGGATGTTGAATCATTGCTGAGGAAGGTATGCTCTTGAAGTGCGAGACTGTAGACAGGCACCAATGAATTCCAGCATCCATGTTGGTTGTAGATTTGACTTTGATGTATTTAAGACATCCGAGCTGTTGACATAGAGACATTGTATATATCAGATGGTCCTTGGCTTGGGATTGGCTCCAGGATTTCAGTAGGCAATCCTCTAGGAAAGAGTCTGATGCCTTCCTCACATAGATGTGCAGCTATGACAGAAAGCATCATGGGGGGGCGGGGACATCAGTGCAGTAGATAATTCAAACGGTAGGACAGTATATTAGTAATGTTCTTGGTCTATGGAAAACCTCAGAAATCTCCTGGTGCAGGGTGGCTGGAGATATGTAAGCAAGTGCCCTGGAGGATGAGAGCCGTATACCAGCCATTTGTCTCTAGAACGGGAATAACTGTGGCAAAAGTAGCCATCCTGAACTTTTGTTGTCATGTGTTTGTTCAGTTTTCAGAGATCCGGTATCAGTCTCCATCCACCTGCTTTGTGTCAAGAAGTAAAACTCTTTTCTCCAGTGTTGTATGTGGACCAATTCTATGGCACCCATGCTTAGAAGATGTTGAGTTTCAAACTTTAACAGTTGTTCATGAGTTATGTCCCTGAAAAGGGATAGGAAAGGGTACTGGTGTGTTGGCTGACACAAGGGAGCTAGTATAACCGATTTTGATGATCTCTAGCACCCATCTGTCTGATGTTATTTGTGTCCATTGACTGTAAAAATGATGAAGTCTGTTCCTGTATGTGGGTGATATTAGGTGTTCTGGAATCAGGTCGAGGTGTTGTGGTCCCTCAACCACACCCTCAATATTGCAGTTTGGATGGGGGGGGCCTGTGAATTTAAGGACTGATTAGATGGTTGTCTTCCATGCTGAGTCTGTTGTCTGTTTCTAGAATCATCTTGGCTCCTGTTGTTGGTCCTGTAGGATTGCTGCTGGAAATGGTACCTGTAGTTATACAGTTGGTACCTGTAATGTCGTCTCCTGACAGTGAGTACATATACGCCGAATGCTCTTGGTGTTACTCTAGAGCAGGGGTCTCAAACTCAAACCACCTCGAGGGCCGCATGAGGACTAGGATATTGGCCCGAGGGCCACACCACTGAAACCTTTTCATACAATGATGTGGAAATACAGTAAAAAATGAAGAGTAATATAGTATGCTAATAAAAGTCTGTTTAACTTCTTTGAAACTGTAACATGAAGTCTCTGCTAATTCTGTCAGTCTTTCCAAAGCCAAAACACACATTTCCTTTTAGAATTACTTCCATTCAAGACGGCAAAATCATCAAAAAGATAAAGAGTAAACAAACACACTTAAAATTTTACATTATAAATCAGTGGTTCCCAATTTTTTTGGTTTGAGGGCAAAAAATATACTTTTTCAAACCCTGAAGGACCACCAGTTAATTAAAATTAAATTAAAATTTAATTTATTGAATTCAAATTGATGTTGATTGAAATAAACAGCAGTTTGATTTATTAAAATTGAATTAAATATAATTGAAATTAAATTTTTATAAAGGTTTTAGTTTTTTAAATAAAATTAAATTGTTTTAGAAGATTTTTGGTTCTTTTGTTTTAAAAAGAGGGGGCTACACGTAACCCCAACCCAGGAGGGGAGGAGAGCAGCCACATCCCAGGACAGGCTGCAAACAGGTTGGTCAGAGCCCTCCACAGGACCATAAATAAGCAGCCCCCTGCCTGACCCTGGGGGCAGCGCTGGGACTGGTGGTGGGGGAAACACCCTCCCCACCCCCTGCTCAAATTTGGCCACGCTGGGGTCAGCAGAGGGGGAAACACCCCCTGCCTGTGCTGGGACCGGCAGTGGGGAAAGCCCTGAGGGTCATCCTGTGGCTAGTGGTGGGGCTTTCTAGTGCTCCTCCAGAATGGAGCCCCCTGTGAACCCTCCCCACAGGCTCAGGTTGCCTTCCTTTAAGCCCCCCACCCCCACCCCCACCCCACGTGAGCCTTCTCTGGACAGCTCAGCCTGCTTCAGCTGTTCCATGTGAATAAGGCAGCAAACGTCCAACCAGTGCATGTGAACAGGGCAGCTCCCAGGCAGCAGCTCAGCTCCTCCCTGTCAGTGACTGATAATGCAGGGGGGAAGTGAGGCTGCTTGGTCTCCATCTGCAGAAAACCCCAGGGTTGGAAAGGTGGGAGCCCCAGGATTCTGGGTGCCATCAGGGGCCGCAGGAGGCAGCTCTGCAGGCTGCATGTTTGAGACCCCCTACTCTAGAGTCCTTTGACATATGCATCATGTCAGTCAGTTTTTTCCTAAAAGCAGTCTTTTCTCGTCAAATGGAAGGTCTTCAGTAGCTGCTTCAAGCTGCTTCAGGAGGTCCACTGAGTGGAGCCATGAAGCTTGTCTCATCATAACACCAGTGGGAACGGTGTGAGGAGCAGCAGCAGCTGCTACATCTATAGCTGCTTGAAGGGCCATTCTCGAAATCAGCTGACCCTCTCGGATAATAGCAAGAAATTATTGATCGAATTCCAGATAAAAGAAAACAAAGTCAGTTAATTTTAAATAACTGTCATGATCTTAATTTGTGAGTAATGCTGTGTAACTGGCAACATGTAGTTGGAGAGCAGAGGATGCATAAACCTTTCTACCAAGCAAGTCTTTTTTTTGGGGGGGGGGGCCCTCTATTGTGCAGTGTGGATTTATTATACAGCTGTTTGTGTCTGATTTGCAAACCTGATCACCAATGAGTTGGGGGAGGATGAGAAAAAAGGTACTCCGAATCCTTGGCAAGTATGTAATAGTTTTTGTCCTCTCTTCTACAAGTTGGTGTGACAGCAGGTGGGGTTCACCAGATGGTCTCAGCAGGTTCCAGCAATGCCTCATTCACAGGAGGAACAATCTTGGACAAGGAGGATGTTTGTAGGATATGGAGGAGCTTGTTTTGAGATTCGGCCACCTCCTGAAGAGGAATCTCCAAAGACTCTACACCTCTTTAAGAGAGGTCCTGGAACTGTTTGAAGTCATTCACAGTGGTAGGTGGCGATGGAATAACAGCCTCATCTGGAGAGGAGGAGGAATTATGAGCTGGTGATGAGGCAGTTGTTTCTCTGTCCGGGGAAGTTTGCTTCTCTGGGAGATGTCCAGTGCTGGTTGGTCCACTGAGACTTTGGTGTGAAGTCTGACTTCTCAATGCAGTGGACCTACTATGAGTCGAGTATAGCTTCCATCTGTGGGTGGTAATGAGCATGAGGACCAAACCAAGGCAGGCTATATCAAGAATATGGTGGCAAATCCTGATAATGGCATGTCCTATGCCTTGATCTGGTAGGAGAGTGAGGCTGTGGTGAGAAGGATGCCTCCACTGCCCTGTCATACTCTTCACTTGAGAAAGGTACTGGGGAAGTAGAGTCTTTTACTGAAAGTTCCCAGAGAATGGGTCAGATCTGCAGTAAGGAGAGGTTGGTGGGGATAACCTCTCTTTATGTAGCTCAGTGTATTCTCTTTTTTGTATACATTTTCTTGGTCAGGAGTCTGGGTTTGGCTGGGTTGGTACCGTCTGAGGAAGTGACTGTGATGCTGAAGATGTTGCCAGTTCAGTAGCGGAACCAAGCAATGCTGTGATGCTCTCTGGTGCAGACATCATGTTCAGCGGGTCTGGTGGCACTGTGGCAGTCTGCAGTGCCATTTGTAAAGTTGGTTTTATCGGTGCCAATGATAGTGCCAGTATCGAGGAGAACGTCATTTTCAGTGGCACTATCATCAAGATGGTGACTTAGGGTGGAAAGTCTTGTCTATGCGCAGGTGGTGCCGCTGAGGATCATTTGTGTATTCTGGCACACAGAGAGCCTGAGGAATCGAATGCCTCTTTGGTATGAGAAGTCCTGGGAGAAGAGAAGGGTGTCTCTCTCGTTTTCCCTAATGAGTGAGTTGGAGAAGTATGCCTCTGCAAGCCCTCATTGTTGGCCCAGGTTAAATGAGGGCCAGAAGTATTTCTCCATTAATCTAAGTTTTAATTGCAGGTCTCTGTTGCAATGACCTTGGGAGCTTAAGTTTTTACTGTGTAGACACTTAACTCAGATGTATCCTTCACCAAGGCATTTTATACAGATATTGCAGCCACCCAATGCTGGCATGGCATCTCGATGGGACCCACATCTCTTGAAGCCAGGAGACCCTGGCATAGTCTAAGAGAGAGGAAAGTTCTGATGAAAGAAGAGATTTTTTTTTTTTTGAGTAAAAGAAATAGGAGTATAGGATGAGTAGAAAATGAAGGACAATAAAGTTGGAGGTTTCCAAAATATTAAGTTGACTAGCAGGAGTAAGGTGAAGTTTCATCTGCAATCCCAGATGGTTGAGAAGGAACTGAGAGGGGTTGGGCCACATGCATGACAAAAGGATGCCAGAACACCATCACAAGCCTGCCCTCTCTCACGTTTGGTCCCAATGAGCACTGCTTGCAAAAAATCTCTGATCTACAATGCGAGGATGCACTAAGACCCAGAGTGGAGCACCCACAGAGACACTACTTGAAGGAGAATGTGACTATGACTTGACACTACAGGGGGTAATTTCAGCAGACAGAATGGGGAAAACAAAAAGTGTTAGTCCATAAAGCACTGGGAGGACTGTCAGTCTCTATCCATCTTCATTAGATAAATGCACACAGCGATGTGGGTAATTGTGATACAATTTATGCACTGTTTTTATGCAGTTTTGAATAGCCAGGTTCTTTTGGGGAAGAAAGAGAATGTCCCCCTTCTGCCTGATTAAAACAGAGTGTCTGTGCTATTTCATCTGCCAAAGAGCAAATAACTGTCTAAGAAGAAAAGTAAATCTATACTATGTGTCTTATTAGGAGAGTGAATTAAGTGCAAGGATTCACATTTCTGAAATGTTTAGATAGAAGATAAATCTTTTTCCCCAGACAATCACCCTTTGGTTAAGCCAGGTGACATTAAAGAAATCCAAGGCTTCAATCCAGCAAAGTGACACTCACAGGAAAAACCCTTGAGCCTGTGAACATCAGACTACAAGAACTAGGGCCTATATTTCTAACAGTGAGCATGTGCTTGCCCTAATGTTTTGCTGCTCAAAGTACCTGGATGAAAACTACTTTAAAAGTAGTCCCCAATCCACCATTTACCAAAATAATCAGAATCTATGTTCTAGAGAGTCCATGCACTAGGGTAATGAGCACTTTAGAAATCTCTAAAAGATAAAAACTTAACTGGTACTCCCCTTATAACCCTATTTAGTACATGTGCTAACAGGTGAAATTGTTTATATGCTCTAATATACCATAATAGTAAAATACTGATGGGAAGGGGGAAAAATGGATTAAAATCCCAAATTTTAACAAGGAAAAAGGACTATAAATAAAATTACTTGTCTAGCTCACCAGATCAAACCTGAGTGGTAATTTACACATCATCTTTCCCCTTTTTTTAACAAAGGGTACTAAACTATCTTGTTAACAGAATAACCCAGAGGCTCTTCCATAGGATGTTCGATTCAAGATTTGTGATCCTCTTGCAAGCCTTACAAAAGATTTCATGCACTTGGAAAGAGGAGGAGATTAAGGTCAAATGTTCTGGTGGAAGGTTCATGACAACTGTGTACAAGGAAGGACTCAAAAAGAGCTGCCAGCATTAAAAACCAGAACATTCAATTATGTACATTTTTCCCTCCCAAGAAGTATTTTATGCATTCCTTTATTTCCAAAATAGAAAACTTCCCACTATTTACAAACTCCTGGGGATACCAGAGTTCAGGAATGAGGCCTCAATCCTGCTTGAAATCAAGTAGACTACTCATGTTTACAGCCAAGTACATGCATAAACGTTTATAGGATGAAGGACTAAGGTACATCGATAGAAACATGTGAAAGTCTAAACCTAAAAATAGTGCCAGTTTTGCAAGTCAGGATTGGGAAGGACCTTTACATTCTCTGTGTGTGTGTGTGTGTATGTGCATATATATATTTTTTTTTTTAAGGGCACACCGTCTGCAAAGCACTTACACTATCAGCAAATGTTTTAAATGTTACCTAGCATGTATTTAGTTTGCTTATCAGGAAAAGGAAGGGGCAAAAATATGGAAAATAAAGTTATTTCCTATTTTTCAGCACATTAAAATCAAATTATAACCCTTACAAAGTAATAAATGCTCCCTGTAGTTAAGAAGCTTTGTGGTCTGACTTGATCAGTGGTGGAGGAGAAAATTCTTACTTACCCAATTTGAATGAGCTCATTAAGTTTAGTTGCATTTTTATCATCCATACCTTTAAAAAGAAAACAAAACATAACATACCATGTTATGAATTAAGTAACTAAGGACACAAATTATAACTATGTCTGTCTGCCTTAATTTTTTTATTACAATGGGAAAATACTTTTGATTAGCATGACAATACGAGGACAACAACATGAAGTTTCTGAAAATATTCTATTCATATGCCTCAGGATAATACAATTAAGTTAAGTGAGATAGGGAGGGTTTACACATACCCTGATGTCTTAATTACATTTCAATCACAGATTAAAAGATCAAAGTTCATTTGTTTCGCAAAGGCCCTATGTTTCTGGGTGTGGATCTGAGATTGCAGTATTGACAGCAAAGTTTCTTACTCTTCATGCTCTGAATCTCTGTTGCTAAGGCAGCACAGCACTGTGGATATGCCTGAAGCCTTCACAAGTTTGGATGCAGGAAAAAAAAAAAAAAAAAACCACCACCACACGCCCCCAACACCTACATCTTATGCAATGTACTGCACATTTTGAAACACATTATGATAACCTGATTTACATTCTCTAAAGGTGGCATAGCCTGGATTTACTTGCAGAAGTATTGACCTCTGCCTAGCAATGCCTGAAGTCATTCTGAGACATTTTCATCCTTCTGTGGTATCTGCAATTTCTGGGAATGCCGACTACCTAGTTTCTACAGCAAAGGAAAATAAGATGATTCTGGCAAGCAGCAGAGCAGACCTGCAACAGAATCTGGAAGAGGAGCCTGCTGCCCAAGCCTACTAGGGCACAATGTTCCCTCTAATTTTTCATTGGCTGTGTGTGCAAAAAATTTCTTTTGTGCAAATTTTCAGAACCAGTGTCCAAATTTGTATTCACTCCAGTGAATGTGGTCAAACTTGTGAGCACAATGAAGCAAGGGTGTATCATGCAAATAATATTTAAGTTTTATTTTGATATGGTGATGTAAATGATTTTATAAATTACAAAACCATATTTGAAACATGCCTCTCGAAACAGCCTTCTTAAAGTAGTGTAAAAATATTAGCACTGAATTTTTTTGTGCATGCTTTATTTTGTTGTGTGCGTGGGTTTCACGACCTGTGTGTGCATGCACATATGCACAGCTTAGAGGGAATACAGACTGGGGGAAAGGGAAAGACAGCATTTTCTAAGTCAGTGGTTCCCAACTAGTGTGCTTCGACCATCCTGAGAGCTGGAGTTAAAGTTCCCACCCTGCTCAGCCCAGCCACGTGAGCTGTGCAGGGCTGGGAAAAGGCAGGGGTTAAAGTAAGGGGGGAAGGCACCAGAACACAATTCTAGGGCCCCCTATTTTTAGGCAGGAAGCCTTCTGCCCCCCCACCCCCCCTTAAAAATAGAAGGCACTAGAATGGGGAGTTCCAGGGGTCCCCCTAAAAATAGCAGGAAGAGCTGGAACGCAGCATTCTGGTGGCTCCACCTTAGGCCCAGCCAGTAGAGAGGGGTGGGAGGCTGGGAGTGTGTGAATCTCCCCCTGCAGGGCATAACAGCTTGTGTCAGCAGCCTGCAAAGAGCCCAGGTAAGGGCTTTGGGGGAGAAGGCTGCTGGGGGTTGTGTGCGGCAGGTGTGTGTGTGTAGCAGAGGTGGGTGGGAGTGGTTGTGTAGCAGAGGGTTTGTAGCTGGAGTTGTGGAGTGGCTGTGTATGGGAGGGGTATAGCTGGGGGCTGGATGCCTGGTTCTGGCTCCTGCAGTGATGGGAGGGTCATCACAGGCAGCAGGGGGCTGGGGGAGGGGAGGACAGGACAGGACACACTGGGGTGAGGGTTTGCCCTGGGTGGCAGGGAGCCACTGTGGGGAAGGGGAAAGTGAATGCTGCGCCATGCTCCCCTCCCCTTCCTTCCCACTCCCCAGGTTCCCCCCGCTGCCCCCACAAAGCCACTCTTGTTCTCCCTTCCTCTCTCGCCACCCTTGTGATGTTCCCCATATGGCTGCCCTTGTCCTCTTTTGCCATCCCTGTCCTGCTCTGTTCCCCACACTCAGTCCTGCCACTGCAAATGACTCCTGACCTCCCCTTGTTTGCCACCCCTGCTCTGCTACCCCTACTACCCCACACAGGAGCATTTCTGAAACACTGTGCCATGGTTCATGAATATTTATAAGTAATTCATACTAATTTGAATATTCATGGATTTCTTTTAATGTTGGTGTGCCTCAAAAAAATTTGAAGGCATCAAGGTGTGCCATGGCAGAGAAAAGGTTGGGAACCACTGTTCTAGGTGACTGCAGAGATGGTTTACAACAGGATGCAAAAATTATTAGCTAATACTGCAGATGCATAGACAATGTGCATGCACCACCAAGATGACTAGGCAACATTGGACTGCTAGTCATAGTCAAGGAAGGTTCAGTTGATGCTTTGTCATTCTACGATAAAGTGTGAAGATGCAAGTGCTCTCTATTGACAATGCTGCCTGCCCTGACTTTGTCAGGAAACAGATCATCAAAATTTCATCTCCCAGATGGATGAGCATACTGAAGATCTTTAAACTAACAGAATGAACTAAGTGTGAACAGTACAAACAGTTTAATTCATGAAAAATAAAGTAAAATCCCTGACATGGAGTGAATACAGGAGAAAGTCCCCTGCTGCACAATTATGCCGTCAGGAATTCAAGTGACCCTCCAATTATGCTTTCTTGTTTTGTTATTTTATAAATAATCCAGTCTTTAAAAAGGAAATAAAAATGTTAAAGAACATCCTAAATTTAATCCCCACACCCACCAGCAAAGCCATACATGCTACTTTATTTGTCACAGCACTGGTCCCACCAAAAATGCTTGGAACCATATTAAAAGATGCACAGAGAACAAATTAGTGTTGGCAGGGGGTCAAGAAGCTGAGTTCTTTAGAAAGCATCTTACCAAACAGTTAAACTTTTTATTGCTGATTAAGGCAGTAATGTTTATTCATTTTAATTTAAATATTTATTGTTATATAAAGATACATAACCTGATTTGGAGAATGGCATCATCCCAGACTGATTATGCAGGAACAAGCGATTCAGTTTACACATTTAATTACCTGATTGTTTCTCAAAATCAAGCAGACAGACATTTACATTAAATGCATTTAACCTGCAAAACTCTGGATAGAGCTAAAACAACCAATCCAGTGTTTTCTGTGTTATCTGTATGATAAAAGCTAAGCAAAGACTAAAGTAAAAGGGAGGAGTCCTGTGGCACTTAGAGACTAACAAATTTGTTTATTGCATAGACTAACAACTGCCACAGGACTCCTCGCTGAACTAGACTAACACAGCTACCCCTTTGGAACTAAAGTAAAAGGAGAATCCCACGTAACCAGCTAAATAACTTTAGGAAAAAAAATTAAAAATCCCTTCAGAAGCTTGAAGGACACAGAAATATACCGGAACACAATGGGCAGACATTTCAAAAGGCATCATAACACAACAGTACAAGGCAAGCCCAGCCATGAAGGTAGAACTCCATGACTCTACAGAATAAGAAACAAATTTCAGTCATTAAATGGAACTCGTACTCACAGCCCCCTATTTTCTTCCTTAGTTCCCCATAACAGATTAAGCCATAGAGCTCCAGGGAGGATTTTTTCAGCCCTTGAGAAAAGACTGTAAAACAAAATAGGTGTCAGGTGAGATGAGAGATAGAGAGAAAACAAACCTTCACTGCAGATACACCGCAAGCCTCAACATAGCAAATAACTTTCCAACAAAAAACACCCACAGTGAAAGGGACAGGAATCCATGTTTTATAAATACACAACAGTCTCATGCAGACAGTACTAAGTCCTGTTTCACAGTAATATTAAATCAAAGGAATGCATGCACTACACAGCTATAACTTTTATTTGGAAAATGCAGTTTTTTTTTTTTTGTAGAACCAATAACCTAGAACAGCTTTCACGTAATTTTAACAAAACAGTATTTCAGCAAAATTAACTCAAGTTAGCTGTGACAATTGGATGTTACTCCACAACTACATCACCTCTAAAGGTAGCTGATTATAACTATATCAAATTAAGTTTCAAGAGACACAAGGATACCTCATGGAAAACACATACATCTATATTTGAGTGATATACACGTCTGAGTTTCCAGAAGATATTAGTAGATCTTGACATTTTATATAAATATTTCTGGAAAAAATTCCAGAAATTGGCTCAAGAATTAAAAGAATCAGTATACATTGGTGTTGGGATCTTATTTGTTTTGCAATAGCATGTTACAGCTTATACTCATGGTTAAAAATGTCCTTTGGCATACAAATCAGACCAATAAATACTTATACCAGATGGCGTGGTGACAACAACAATTAACTTTGACTTGCAATTCAATATATAGCCACATGCTTTCTCATCAATACTTAGAACAGACAAAAAGTTCTATGGCACTTTTTAAAAGGACCACCACTCTTATTTTTTGCTTAAGCTTTTGTGGGTGAAGTCCCATTTACTTCATCAGATTCTAGAAAATCTGACAAAGTGGGATTTCACCCACAAACACCCATGCGAAAAATAAATATGTTAGTCTTTAAAAGTACCACAGGACTCAATGTTTGTTTTACTAAACTAGACTAACACAGCTGCCCCTTTTGAACTTTTCATTTGTAACTCATCATCAGCACTGAAAGCCTGTTTATTTCAGACAAGCATATTTAACAAGCATGGTTGTACTTGTAATAGTTACAAGGATGATCTGATTGTTAGGACTATGGAAAGAGTTAAAAGAATGGTTTAAAAGAAAATTCCAAAAGGGGCAGCTGTGTTAGTCTAGTCCAGTAAAAAAAAGAGAGTCCCGTGGCACTTAAAGTCTAACAAAATTTATTTATTGCATGAGCTTTTGTGGCAAAAAAATCCCACTTTTTCCCACAAAAGCTCATGCAATAAATACATTTGTTAAAGAGTTTAAGTGCCACAGGACTCCTTGTTTGTTTTAAAAGCAAATGTATTTAACCACCTTCCAAATCAAACAATATACAACTGGAGTGCAGTAGCATCAGTAGGACATGAAAGCTAAGTGGAACTTCTGCTTGTCACTCAACTTGCTAACTAAAGAGTCACTTCTGATCAGCACTTTTGACTGTTAGAAGGTATTGCATTGGAGGAATTCATGCATTGTGCTAGACAGATTTTTTTTAAAGTCCATCTGGACAAGTTTTATCTGTAAACAGTCCTGGACCATAGTTTCACCTTTACAAAATTCATACAATGGCAGTGAACTAAGAACTCAATTAGCATTTATCATCATTACTGATATAAAATCACTACCACCAGTGCTAATTACTTGCTGGTTTCTCTACCACTGTCCAAGAAGAAGGGGAAACATACATAATTTAGGATTCCTGGATTATCTATTCGGTGAAATAAAGCAATGAAGAGTATGTCTGTAGTGACAGTGGCAAAATCACCACCACTAGCTTGGCATTCTGGGAGCAGTTAGCAGCAAGTCTGAACTCCCCACTCTGCTCCTGGAAGTCAGCCCCAGAAGTCCTGAGGGCCAAAGGGCATACGGGAAAGCTGACCAAAAGGGATCTGTTGCCAGCTTTTCCAAATGTGTACCAGCAGCTAAAAAAGTCATTGGCAGTTACGCAAGGAATTTTATGTTCCCTTTGTAACTGCTGGTCAACTGCTGCCGAAAAGCTGCCCCAATATTTAAATGCAAGGAAAGGTCGACATTTCAGCCATGTGTTAGCACACAGATTACTTGCCTTTTACTGGATTTAGTGGGCCCAAGAATTTGGGATCACTTAAGGCATGATTAGCTACAACGTTCTGGTGGTCTATCATCGAAGTCCAAACCCTTGGAGTGGTGACATCCAGGATGTGTTGGAAGATGCATATCTTTAATCTGGCTTTTTGCCAAGTTAAATGTATAGACAGACATATTTATTACAGATGCATGAGGTTAACAACATAGGAATGGTCTTGTTTTGTAACCAGCTGTGAGGGACCATTCTGTTTTACATTTGTGTGAGCGAGCTTACTTATTACCACAATAGGCACAGTACAAGGTATTCAGCAATATCTTAAGAGTATCTGATGCCTATTTTTATCATCTTCACCACTCCTGTGCCCTCAGGATGTATTAAAAGATAGGGATCCAACTCCCAGAAGAGTGCATACTCAACTCAGACCCTGAGCTGCTCATGAAATCCACTGCCACTGCATACTCACCGTTATCAAAATCAATATACTTGGAGATCTTGTGCCAAGTGCGGTAGTAGAAGTGCCGGACCTGTTCTTTGTTCTTCACCATACTTGCTGGCTTGCCTTTCTTCTTGTACTTTAGGGCAATGTTGTTCTGAATAGCTTCAAAGTCCTTCCCATGCTGAAAAAGTACAAGATTCAAAACCAATTAAAGAACGAAAGGTGCAGGAAATAAACAAGGATGAGAAATCCCATGCAATGGCAGACTATGACATTCTGGATTGTATGATTTAACCAGCACTCTTCCCATTTCTCTTATCCAGTTACAGACATGGCCAAATCCTGTTTAAGATCACATGACATCTTGCACGTGAGCCTTGTTCTCTGCCAAAGGTGATTTTCCTATAATAGAGAATTGAGGCTATTTTACCATTTATAAATAAATAAATAAATAATGCAGCAAAGCTGTATACAAGTATTTCTGAAGGATGGGCTGGAGGAACAATATGCATTTGCCCCCTCTTCCTTTGAAATAATTTACCTTACCTACCTTTAAATTGTGCTTTTACTACAGACATCTTGTAAATGAACACTAAACATGACATGATTTCATTTTAGGGGCTTCTGTGCTTATTATGGAATGATCACACCCATGAAGATGTTCCTGCTGAGGACTTCACATTTCATTTTTTCCATGAATATGAACTAACCTAGAGAAATAGTCCCAGTAATGCACAGGAATGATGGAATTCCCAGATGTAGTGGACAAGACAAGACAGGCACCTCATTTTGATAGACAACCTCAAGCATGTACAAGTTCTAGAGACAAGGTAAAAGAATATGAGGCTTGGAAGTTGCATGCATATAGTAAACTCGCTTCTTCATACACATGCTGAGTAATTCTCATTTAAAAAAAAAAAAAAAAAAAAGAGGGGGATCAGCTCACAGTGCCTGATGTCTTCAGGCAGATAGCTTTGGTTCTGCCTCAGCACAGAGGGCTGGAATCGACTTTTTGAGGTCCCTTCCAGCCTGATATTTTTTATGATTCTGTGGGTCATATGCACTGTGCAGCCAGTCATGCTCACTTGTATACAGAATATTTGCACATACAAAACTTATCTTGAATGTCATCCTCTGCAAACTCCCAAATAAATTTTCATTCAAACATAAAACCAATCCAGCCAAGCATGGGCTCCGTAAGATGCATCTGTCTTTCTTGCTCCACATACACACCTCATAGAGTCCCTCAAAAAAAGTATTCTTGTCCTCTGTACTCCATGATTCCCACTGACGTCTGACCTTCTTTCCTTCCTCCTTCTCTCCAGCTGAGGCTCCCATGTTCCTTCCAGCAGTCTTGGAACTCCCAGCAGAAGTGCTGGGAGAAATTCCTGATGTACTGCCAGATGAGGTCCCTCCATTATCTGCCCCTTTAGACAACAAAAACAAAAATAAATCTGGAAGCACTGACAGAGTGGTCAAATATAAAGGCGAAAAACCCTAGAGAATTAGAAGAACATGTCCAATTTCTTGACCATACCATGTTTTCAAAGAATTTCACCTGAAACACATTAGGCAGATGAGTTGCTGAAAACTATGAAAAGCAATAATATACCCCAGCAAAAGAGTAAGCAGGCAGACATAACAAAGATTGGAGTGGGTCAGTTACACATCTATGGAAGATATGTGGGAGTATCTCTCCAGGGGCACTGTAAAGATGATGAAAGTTGTAATCCTGAAAACTGGTATATGACAGAAGTACAAATTCCCTGGCCCAACTGAGTGGAACCTAAACACAATGATGAACACTGATGTGACAATGGAAATAAAGCCAACAAGCATCAGAAAACTTGGTTAATATGTTCAGGCCTGAACCTGGTTCTATTATTTGCTATTGACTCAGATGGAGTAATCAAGTGAAGTGAGGGCCTTAAAACTCAAACTGCACATATCGCAAACTGATTTGAAAAGAAGTACTAATAAATGACCACATCACTCAATCATCTGTAGAGAGAGCAGCAACTCTGAACCAGTGTGACCATTCAGAGTTGTGAACTGTATCTCAAGATTGTCATCGTACAGTCTCACGTTAGTCTGACCGCTCTCCACAAACACATCTGCCGCTCTGGAAGCGGCACCCTCACTGATTTGTCAGCACCCAAATATGCAAGATTGAGAAAGTAGCATGAAGCATGGAAACACTGAAAGTAAAACGATAAAGCTAGATGGAAAAGACTGTGCGCCCCTTTCCATCTTCCCCAAGTGCAAAGACTCAGCTTGACACAATCCTGGGTGGGATAATATAGTTGGGGTTGGTCCTGCTTTGAGCAGACAGGTTGGACTAGATCAGTGGTTCTCAACCATGGTGTTGGGACACATTACTGTGTTCACAGAGAGCTGGGGAGATGGCTGGATTTGGCTTGGGGAGGTGGGCTGGTGTGTCACGTAGGGTTGTGACATGCCGCCAACCAAGTCACAACCCACAAAAAAGTTAAGAACCACCAGACCAGATGACCTCCTGAGGCCCCTTCCAACCCTAATCTTCTATGACTTAAAGGAGGTCAAAGGAAGGAAGGGAAGAGAATTTCAGGGAATGGAAATAAAGCAAGAGTTAGTGACAGTGAAATAAGGTTTAGTATTACACGTATTTTACAGTAACAACTTGTATGATTGCTTTAGGTGCTAGCGTCCTAATGTAATCCCAAATACTGCAGAAGTAGAAAAACTCCTTTCTTCTTTCAAGAATCCTAAGAATATTAATTTTGACAAATCAGGTATCATTGAATGGAGCTGGAGCTTCTCTATTGACCTCAGCATGGTTCTCTTGCTAGAAAAACCTTAGACTCACAACCAGTAACAGAATACAGCATCATACTTATCTATAACTTGGGAAGTTCTCACAAAAAACACTGCCCATAGTTTTCACAAAAAGCACTGCCCAACCACATTTCTCTCTAAAGATTTTAGAATGCTTAGTAACTGCACTCCATTTAAAAACACGTCATCTTCAATAACAAACTAGGATGTACTAATATTTAAAGTTAAAGTTAAACCACCTTTGTCAAAATAAAAGCATGTTTTGTCATGCAACATCCTCTACTTCAACATTAAACACGTTTCATCTATCATAAAATACTACACTTGTTACCATTTCTCTGTTTAGCTATCACATTTGGTTGAAATGCTGGATATTCCTATTGCCTCACACACAGTATTTAACTTGGTGTTGTTTTTAAGTCCAGCTTCCTATTATTTTAAGGAAAATCTATCACCTCAATCTCTTTTTATTATTGTTCACTTACCCATCAATTCATAACATCCCACAGTCTTAACAATTGTTCTCAACTTGAGGTCCATGGACTGCTGGTAGTCTGCAAGGTTACTGCAGGTGGTCCACGGCAGGCAGCGGGAGGAGATAATATAATCCCATGTACCCCTCATGTGTCACATTCAATGTCACATTATTATTTGCAATGTAATTTGGGTCAAACACCCTTGTGAAATAGCTGCATTTTAATACCCCTTGATAAGTTTGACTCCCATCAGCCACAGGCTATGTTAAAAATGTTTAAAATGGCTTGCTTATGTGGTGGTCCACAAAAGTTTTTGATAACAATCAAGTGGTCTACATAAAGGAAAAAATTTGGAATCACTGGTCTACAGCAAATTTCCCAGCTCATTGTATAAATTGACCAGGCTCTACTACATGCTTAGGTTTAAAAATAACTGTTAAAACTAAATATTTGAAAGTGGCTTTTCCATGTATCAAACAGTTTCAGATTCCAGGATTCTGCAATCCCCATACAAGACATGGGACATTAGTCCTCAACAGCATTGCAACAGAAGAGTGCAGGGAATTAAAGTATGTTTATTGTATCTTGCAAGGGAAAAAGAGAAACATGAATGCAAGACTTGGAGGAAAATGTGACTACTTTTGTTTTAGAAGATGATTGGTTATACATTTGAGATATTAAAAAATAGATTTGCTTTATGTTTTAAATAAGGTTATTTTGGTTCAAATTAAAATAGAAGATTCCAAACTGCACTGTTTAACAATATTTCATAAGACAATTTGCAATTAAATTTTTTGAGTGTACTAAAAAACAAGATTGCACATCAAATGCATATTTAACACAGCAACAATTTTAAGACTAATATTTCTTATGGTCGTCTAATTTTGCCTTGATCTTTCAGCAGAAAATTATTGCTACTTCAGGGAGGTATGAGAGCCAAAAGCAGATTCAATCAATTAGAAGCAGAGAAAAATCAAATTAATTTTTAAAATATTTTGCAAAAAACCCACTTTCCTATTCACTGAACCTAGAATCATACCACTCCATAAATAGTTTCTGCATCTTTCATATTTTTATTAAATTCCTCTATAGGCTAGTATTTTGATATGAAGACATTAGTCTTTTATAATGTGACCACAAAGTACTCCATTAAATTTTTTCTAACATGTTACTTATTTGAAAATGATATTTCACTCTATCATCACTACAAAGATCCCTCACAAAAACCTGGGATGGTGAGGGAGAGCATCTCCTGGTGTGAATATCAGAGTTCTATTAATTTCAATACAGCTATCACAATTTACACAAGTAGAGGTTCTTCTGTCCCTGGTAATCATGATCCTAGCTGGCTAGGGTTTTGAAAACAAGAAAGGGAAATTCAAATCTATCCTCCAACAGCAGTCGAAGTGAACAGTTCAATTAGAGCAAAGAGAAGGTGGAACTCAAACCAGAGAAGTACTCTTTTGAATACAGTCCTGTTTTCATTTTCTGAATGAATGGTTTTAGATCCCCACCA
This sequence comes from Podocnemis expansa, assembly GCA_007922195.1. Classification (NCBI taxonomy): domain Eukaryota; kingdom Metazoa; phylum Chordata; order Testudines; family Podocnemididae; genus Podocnemis; species Podocnemis expansa. The sequence continues at coordinate 30,289,669 of ML682016.1, read as the reverse complement.
AAAGTCAGTCACTACAGCCCAAAAGTCAATGGCCAAGTACAGATTTAATCAAGGATTTTCTATAGGCCACAAAGCATGTTTGGTAATTAAGACATGAAAAGCAAAACAAAACATCTTAAAAACACTAACAAAAAAATGAAAGCTAATTCTCATAAATTAAAATCCCCCCCCTAGGGACAGCCCTGCATTTATCTTCTAAACAGTAAATTAGTTCAAAGTTGCTTCACTCATCCTTCCTTCCTCATTTCACATGTGGAATAGCCAGACTTTCTGAAACTACAAGTTCCATTCCTGGAGAAATCAACCTAACCCTTTACCTTCCTAGAGCAGATGCATTACATTTCAAGCAGTATCATCATGTGAGGTTCTTTTGGAGAAGACCTTAAAATCTAAAGTTCTTTCAACTCTGCACAGGCCTTTGATCCCATTTCACTCTTCCTAGGAGCAGGGGGTTTGCTAGAGTCCTTCGCAAAATTCTCCTCCTCATTATTGTGTATAGTGTTGCTCACCAACCGGCTGCCCTGACCTACCGTGGTCTGCCTACATTCAGTGGGGCAGTGTGGATTACCCCATCACACACTTTAACAAAGAATTTTGGATAAGAGGAATTGAATCAAATAAAATGTATTTATCCATAATTAGGATTTGCCTCAGGATATTCATGACTTAAGTTCTTGATATACTCAGTACATATATTACATACATAATTCAAGTTCTCATTAATGGGTTATTTAAAAGCTTAAAGCATCAAAAGATGAAACTGCATTGAAGGTCACCATCCCAAGATCATCATAAAGCTGTTAGATGCAGGAAGATTATTTCAAGAATCTCACTTAAGTGCCTATTCTATAGACAACATTTATAGGAGGAGTTAGCTCTTTGCCGAAGAGACAGAGAGGCTATTCTTGGTCTATCGACATCAAGTTACACAAGGACATCTTACGTAACCACTCCTCTGATAATTCCTTCCTTCCACTACCCCAGACATGGAAGAACTCTCGCACAGTATGTGTAAAAAAATGTGAGTTTGGAATCAGAAGTTCTTAGCATTTGGTTCTTGTGCTACAAGTAGTATAGGCAGAAGTTTCTTTATGTACTGATATTTGTAATTACCCATGAAGTACAACTCTGAACAGAAGTACAGCTCTCAGCCCTACAGAACTGCTGTTTTGGCTAAGTTTACTCATTCTTTTAGTTCAGTGGTCCATACCCATTTATAAACCTGCTACTACTGGTCTGTCAGACTACTGGGACTGGTGCTCAAGGCCATATCTTCACAATGTCCCTCCGTGCTGGGTCTCTGGACCAGTCCCTCAATCAATTATGATGTTCTCCACTGTTTGAATCTAAACGGCTGCTTTGGTTTAACAGTCTGACCTGATCTATGACTTACTCTTCCCTGCATTTCTTTTTCTTCTGTTCTCTAAGTTCTTCAAGCATCTGACAAAGTGTGATTTTCTCCCACAAAAGCTCATATGATAAATAAATCTGCTAGTCTTTAGAAGTGCCACAGGACTCCTTGTTTGTTTTACAAAACTAGTCTAAGCACAGCTACCCCTTTGGAACTTGAAGAGGTCTAGAGTCACATGAGGCTCAACAGGATTCAATTTTAGCATCTCTTCTGGCCTTCAGAAAACAGCCTGTTTTTCCTTTGCACGACTTGAGCTTTATCTTCACATGAGAATCCAGAAGTTCTACTTAGAAATGTAGAGATAAAAAATTTGCTAAAAAACTGCACTAACAAATTTAAGGATTGAAACACGCATATTGCATACATCAGATAGATGAGTCACAGCCAATATCTGTGTCTCGTCAAGGCTAATGTAACAAGGTTTTTCCATCCAAGCTCCAAGCCGCACCTTACTGTTCAGTCTCCAACACCTCCATTTGCCACCTCTAAGAAGTCAGAAGATTCACAGCTTCAGCTGATGTGTTTTGCATACAACAGGGTAGCTTGCGGACAGAGTTAACCTCCCCTGTTCCAGTTTAACTGAACATACATTAGATTAGCAACCCTTATCTGCATTTTAGTATTGACCTGGAGAATGACTACAGTATGCAACATACCATCTTCAAGAGTCACTGTCAGCAGCCAGCTAAACATCTATCAGGTATTTCTGTTGACAAGGAATGTGGCTTTTACTGATACTTTCATAGAACAAGGGCAAAATTAAGAGTTAAAAATGCTTTTGTCTCCATTTCATAAAGCACATCTACTGAATACCATCTTCTACTATACAGGGAAAGATTCTTTTTGAAAAGTCTTTGTTGATGTTTTGGGCTTCCGTTATGGCAATCAGTGCCACAGGATGCATATAACTTTTTCAAAAGTACTTTTTAGCAGACTGATTGCATTGGCTAGAGGATTTTGTGAGTCCCTGATAAGTTTTTAAAAGTCCAGCACAGTTGCATTACAATATACTTACCCTGAATAGCCCAAGGTACACTAAGGCGCTATGGTTTACTTTTCAGAAAGGTTCCAACTGCTACATTCATAACAATATCTTTCCTGTTCAAAAAGCAACTAAATACAGCCCCACGTTCAAACTTTTTCCTCACTGCTCTTCAAACAAGTCCAAGTCCTTTTTGTCAAGCAACACACTGCACTAAAAAAAAAAAAAAAAAAAAATCATCCATCAACCTCACAAAAAAGCATATACCTTAGGAATTTAGCAAGGCATCCTGACTTGCATGGCAACCCTAGAAAGCAGAAACCTAGATCTGATTTGCATTCCACTCACAGAAGGAAAAGTAGCTCCAGGAGCTGGATGAAAGACAGGTACTTGTGGGGCATGACAGATGCTTCAAATTTGAGCACTTTTCCTGTAATCGGAAAATGTCAGTTCCCTCTGAAGCACCTAGCACTGATCACAGACCAAAGACAGGACACTGGGCTAGACAGATCACTGGTCTGACCCAAAAGTGCTGTTTGTAGGCTTTTAAGGCCGCTAAAAATCACCCATAAAGATGAAGCGCAATAAGAGGCTTCTTCTGCCACCTACAACAGCGGTTCCCAAACAGTGTGCTGCAGCAACACCCAAAGTGTGCCGTGAGCATCCCCAACAACTGGGATTAAAGTTCCCTCCCTGCTCAGCCCAGCCACATAGGCTGTGCAGGGCTGAGAAAAGGGAGGGGTTAAAGTAAGGGAGAAGGCACCCGAACAGTTCCAGGGTCCCCCTATTTTTAGGCAGGCAGTGTTCTGACCCCCTAAAAATAGAGGAAGGAACCCAAACGTGGAGTTCCAGGAGTCCCCCTAAAAATAGCAGGAGCAGTCAGAACACAGAGTTCCAGTGGCTCCACCTTAAACCCTGCTCCACCTTAACTCAGCCAGAAGATTGCTGTGAGCAGCTCCTGTCAGCCAGCCTGCAAACAGCCCAGGTAAGGGGGGGGGGAGAGGCCTGCTAGGGGTTGTGTGGGGTAGGGTGTGTGTTTGTAGCAGAGGGTGTGTAGCTGGGGGCTGGAGGCCTACTTCTGCCCCTGCAGTGATGGGAGGGTCCATCACAGGCAGCAGGGGGTGGGGGAGGTAGGACAAGACCCACTGGGGTGGATGGGAGCAGCAGTGGGGTGAGAATTTGCCCTGGGTGTCAGGGAGCCACTATGGAGAAGGGGGAAGTGGGTGCTGCGCCATGCTCTCCTGCCCTACCTTCCTGCTTCCCAGGTTCCTGCCTGCCCCCTCACAAAGCCATTCTTGTTCTCCCTTCCTCTCCTCTCTTGCCACCCTTGTGCTGTTCTCCACATGGCCACCCCTGCCCTGCTCTGCTCCCCACACTCACTCCTGCCACTGCACATGACTCCTGACCTCCCCTGTTCTGCTACCCCTACTACCCCATATAAGAGCATTTCCGAAACACTGTGCCATGGTTCATGAATATTCATGAGTTTTTAATGGTGGTGTGCCTCGAAAAATTTGAAGGTATCAAGGTGTGCCACAGCAGAGAAAAGGTTGGGAATCACTGGCCTACAATACAGGAACAAAGAAAAAAAAATCACATGGCTCTAGTGTAGCTTAGCTTGTTCCAGCATGTCCGATTCTAATTAATGACAGAGAACTATACATAAACATGTTAAGAACCATTCTATACACTGTACATATTTTAACAAGTGCACAAATATATATGACTAGCACAGGTATGATGTCTGCTTACAATGTACAGCATTTTAAATAAATGTGACCTTACATTCCTACCCACAGTAAAAACAAAAAAAATCAATATTCACTTGCTCTGATATTAAAGGAGAGGCTTAAGAAGATGGGTGCATTTTAGCCGCTACAACTAGGCATATCACTGAGTACTCATTTGTACTTCCACTATATCAAAAATTAAGATATGATGGAGATACTGTTAAATTTATATAAGCATTTAAACTATAACCTCTTCCCCAACACAGGATTCTGTAATGTGGCCACAGGAAAACCCAATCAGACAAAAAGTAATTGCCATACAAGGGCTCAGCCTGGAAGAGGCTGTTTTTTGTTGGTTAACTACAAAATAAAACACAGAATGTAGCTGTTTGGGCTGTATATACAGAGCCAGGATTTACAGAAATATTGTAAGAACTAGCCTGAGATGCATACTTTATTTTAAAAAGTAGCACTAGATAGCATTCTTTATTAAGTTGTTCTAGCATTTAATAATATTAAATGTAATATCCTAAAGTGGTAACATATAGCTCCCAGCAGTATTCCGTAAGCCACCGGTTCTCACCCAGGAGTACACATACTCCTGAGGGTCTGCAGAAGTCTTTGAGGAGGCACCTCAACTCATCTAGATATTTCCCACATTTTTTAACAGGCTACATAAAAAGCACTAAAGAAGTCAGTACAACCTGACATGTCATGCAGACAATGACTTGTTTATACTGCTCTATAAACCATACATTGAAGTGTAAGTACAATATTTATATTCCAATTGCTTTAGTTTATAATTACTGGTAAAAAATACAAAGTAAGCAATTTTTCAGTAATAGTGTGCTGTAATTTTGTATTTATGCCTAATTCTGTAAGCATGTAGTTTTTAAGTGAGGTAGAACTTGGGGTGTGCAAGAGAAATCATACTCCTGAAAGGGGTACAATAGTCTGGCAAAGTTTGAGAACCACAGCTCTAAGCCACATTGCTATGCAGCCACCACACCCCTTACTGGCATGCACCATCTGCAACTCCAACCCTCTTAGGCATAGACAAGGGAGCTGCATTTTGGTCCTGCTGTTTGCGGGGGATGCAAGAGGTACTGCTAAGCTCTCCTGTCCCCTAGGAATTTTCCAAATAAGAGAGAGGGAGCAAATAACGAACATGGGACACCTCATGAATGAGAGTAGGTCAACAGGGAGAAAGGAAATGGTCTGAGTGAATGAAGGGACAGACTGACTTAAGAGAAGAAAGGAGTGAAATTATGCTGATAGCTTTTAAACAGTTATTCATTCTCCAGAGATATTAAGAAAAACACTGGTACATACCAAGACTACTCTCCATTCCCTCAGATGGAAACTAATTATGAAGTCAATTTTCAAAGTTCAACAATTAAAAAAAAAAAATCAAAGATCTCAAAAAGGCTTCCTGTTTGCACATGAGTGTAATGAGCAGCTAACCAGTGCCCTACATGTCCTAGCACAGTCAAATTGTGGAGGCCTGGGAATCAATTCAGGATTCCTTGTTCTAACAAACTTTGTGGAGCCAGCTACAGAAAAATATTTAATAAGATGGAGCATTTTAAGTCAACACTTCCTTCAGCTGAACAACACTGAGAAAGTAAGGAACCTTTCAGTTCATTGGGGCTACAAATTTAACCACAAATTTTGAACAGCAGCACTGTACAATGTTTCCAAACTGTCTATCTTGGGTCCACCACCAGAGGACTACTGTCTCCTTATATTCATTCATTCTCTGAACAGTGGAATGGATAAAATGTAGACATGAAAACCCCTTAAGTTTGCCTCAAATTGTAGCTGCAATATTCTGCAGAAACTACAATGTGTTTCATGTTCACTTTTGCCAAGAAGCTCACAGAAGCATTACTTTTTCTGACGCATGCAGTGCACTAGAACTCCTCGGCAAGAGAAAAAATGGGAAGGAAGAACTGCATTGATGCACCACTTAAAAGATGTCTGAACTGCAAAATGCAACAACTGTGTATGCTAACAGAGCAAGAGCTGCAATCCAAGAATCCAAAAGTCTTACTTATTTTCAAGTCTGAAGCTCCCAAAAGCTTTACCTTCTACTGAACAGAATCTGAGAAAGAGGCTGGATAAAAAGTTCTCTAAAGTCCACTGATTCCTCTTCAAACTATAGTCAAACTATTTTCCCGTATCACTTTAGGATATGGTTGAAAGATAAAGATTTTAACAGTACAAATTGCTATAAATAAAAGTAATTTATAAAAACCAAACCAAAGCATGTCACTTACAGGTACCTAATTACAAAGAAATTATGAGGCCCAACCAAAGCACTGCAACAAGCTACTATTTAGAAGATATTAAGAGCTATGTTTAATGATTGCACCATTGCTACTTTCCCTCGTTTCATCCTCTCCACACATTCCCATGAGAGGTTTCTATGGATTCTGAAAGAAGCACTCCTGCAATGGGTAATCATGAGTGTATTATTAGATGATCATAAAGCAAGGTGGATTTCTGATATGGACCAACTATAGATGTGGAACAGATCCTCCTAAAGGCCTTTGCTAACATGGACCTTGCAGCTGTCAGCTTGGAATCACACGGCAATGGAAAGGCTTAAGTCGGGGTCTACAACCCAAAAGAGCAGAAGAGGCATTCCCCCCCCACACTCCCTCCACAACTCCATGAGCCTGAGCCAGCCCAGCAGCTGCACCACAGCCCCTAGCGCTGGCAGGGGGTGTGCGGGTAGCACGTGCTCCCTCCATCCCTTCCTCTGCTGGAGGGTCAGGGCACTGCTGCCCTGCCTACCCCCAGCTGGCTGTCCCTCCCAAGAGCAGCCAGTGGAGAGCTGCAGCTTGTGGAGGCGGGGCCCTGCAATCACCCCTCCAGGGAGTTCAGGCCGCTTCAGCCCGGCCACCCCAGCGTGGAACAGGCCCAATCCAGTGTCTGGGGGCGAGGTGGCCTCTGTTCAGACCTGGAGTGGCCAGGTCAAAGTGGCCTGAACTCCGTGGAGTCGGCCATTCCGGGGCCCTGCCTCCACAAGCTGCAGCTCTCTGCTGGCTGCTCTTGGGAGGGACAGCCAGCTGGGGTAGGTGAGGCAGAACTGCTCCACCCTGCCAGCGGAAGGACAGATGGATGAAGCGCAAGCTGCCTGTACACCCCCTGCCAGTGTTAGGGGCCGCAGCCAGCTCATGTGGCTGTGGTGGGAGGGTGAGGGTGACTGGGGCACCCCTGATTTGGCCATGATGCTGGCGCCAGCTGAGAAGTTCTCAAAGCACACCTGACTCCCTGGAGGGGATTGCTGCGGAGCCAGAAGGCGACGTCTAGGGAGCCACAGTTGGCTCACTGAGCTTGTCTTGCTGATCCCTGGCTTAAGCTCTCACAGCAAACCCAAAGATTTGAGGAAACCCATGTGAGTGCTGCAGCAAAGCACAAGCTGATGATCAAAAGAAATTTCAGATGCATATTTTGGAGGTCAGGGGAAGTCTGGATATAGAATGGGAAGTGGGATAGAACAGCAGCAGGAATTCTTAATTCAGCTTTCTTTAAATGCCTTTTCCCTTCAATGTCTCTTACAGTAAGCTCAGAGTAGGGTACTATACTTGAAATGTAAACCCCTTCAAAGTCTAATCACAAGATATGTCAAATTATCCGAGAATTTAGACAAACTAAGAAAATGTTTCAAAGCCACTTCACCTTTGCAAAGAATTCAAATTTGGAATCATCCCCCAGCACTATTATACCTGTAAGAATCATGAAGAATGTCAGCCATATCAGAGGAGAGGAAGTAGCTCCAATGCCTTCATAGCTAAATTAGCCATACAGAGTTCTAGCTGCACACAATTTGAAATGTGTTATTAGCTGTCCTCAGTGACTTAATAAACTATAGTTAAGAATTTTGTTACATTCTTAAGTACAGTTATCTGTCTAATTATTGAAAATATTCTAGTCATTAGATTGTATTGTCTATCTTTATTTTGTTAATTTCAGATATGAATCTTAAATGAAGTTCACTTGCTGACTCAGCATGAACAAAGAGTTCAAGCCATCCCACTGTTCTCAAAACATGTGAGCATATATGTACATATATTTATTTATTCATCATGCTTATTATGGAACATATACACCCCAAAGATAACACACATTAATACCATTCACGATCCTTAAAATAATTAGGTGCTTCTCATGGATTCTTCTGTTTATTTTTCTGTTTCAGTGTTATGAGGAATTACCTAGACTTCTCAGTATGGATACTACACCCAACACCAAAGATTTTGCTGGGGCTTTAAAAGATTAAGTCGAATTTACTAACCTATAAAAAAGTACTACTGAAAACTTTACAAAAAAATCTGACAGCATATTTGAAATTTTGTTTAAATACACCTAACAGGACATGCTACCTTGCAAATGTCAGATTTGATTTATTTTTAATGCAATGCTAGTTTTGGTCCTCAACATTTTTATCTAATGTAAAGTATGTGACAATTCAGTACTTGGGAAAGAAGAGGTAAGGGGACCTCTGAAACATATTTAAGAAGTACTGAGGTATTTTTATTGACAGATATAGGTAAAAATCACTTATAAAAATAAAAGGGTTAAGAGAACTACAAATATTACTTAACCTCCAAATAATGAAAAAATATTTAAGTATTGTTGCCCAAAGCATCTAAAATTATATCCAAGTATCATAACCAAAAGCACATAATGCCAAGTCTCTCAAACATCCTTCAGCCTGTTCCACCTAATTAAGAAGGCAAAGAGCCCAGACGAAGCAAGACCTTATCATTTATGGAACTAAAGTACAAATAATTTAAAAATTAAAAGGGTTAACATTTAAGTGCCTAGACATTTCTGAAATAGTTGCACACTAGCAGAGGATGCTTAACAGAACCCAAAGCAACATGGTTAGCTGGTGTGAGCATGTGCATTTCAGACATGTTTCAAAAGCCAGGTCTTTGTTGCAATAGTCTCACAAATTATCTTACGGGGACAGACAGCAACCTGTCTTTCAGATATTATCCTGCTAACATCTAACAAATATTCTGTTTTACCTCGATGCTAGTAATTGTGTCTAATCACCTGATTAGACATCTCACCACATTCTAATTTAGTAGCCAAAATAAAGGAATTAACTGAGGATTAAAACTGAGTGAACACAGGTGTAAGATATCCCCTTTGATAGTAAAGGGGGGGGGATATCTACACACACCCAAAGTACCCATTTCTGCAAGTGTAAACACAAGAGTAGGCAGCATTCAAGCTTGGGGCACAAAGAGGAATTCAGCCACTATAAGAAACAAACCAAACCATCACCACAAAAGATGACATCTGCAGGACGAAGTGTCTGCCCCCGAAAATGTGCAGGTGACCCCCACCTCCACCCCTGCCATGGTGTGTCTTGAAGGGGGGGACAGAATACACTACCTTTTGCTTTTGATGTAGTGCTGCTGCTGTTGCCAGCTGAACAGGATGTCTGAGAATCTTTCCTTAACCTCTTGCTCTGAGGTCTGACACTGGACCTGAGAAAATGATGCTGGTCCTGGCTGTGGGAGGGTTGGAGAGATGATGGGGCCAAGGGTAAATTGGGGCTGGACGAGGGGTTATTGGTGGTGGTGGTAATAATCTTTTCTTCTTTCTTTGTGTTGCTCCTGCCTGGAGCTGCCTCTCCTCCTCTTCCTGCCCCTTCTTCTTCCAGAGACTCCTCATCTCCTCCTGCTCGCTTGCCTAGCTTTTTCAGCCCTTCCTCCCCGCTGCTGTCTCCCAGCTTCACTGTCATCCTGTTGGGGAGGAGAGAAAGAAAAGAGGGGGGCACAAAGTCAAGCCACAGACCCCACTAGAGAGGGAGGAAAATCCCTGGGCTGAGAGGGGAGAAGTTTAGCTGCAGAAATTCCTCTCAACATGGCCGCCGTTGTTTGTTACTAAATCCCCTTTCGTTTGCTGTCCCGACCCAACAACCTGTGCCGAGGAGTGGGAGGGGGAAAGCCCCACTGAAAACCCCCCAAAGCAGCGCAAAAGGGAGCCAGGCTCCCCTGACAGACCCCTGGCACCTTCCTGAAGGGATTAGGGGCGCCTTTGGCAGGGAAATTGCCAAGCCAAACTCAGGCGTTTGGAAGCGCTCGACAGGCACAGAGAAAACCAGCCACCAAAACCCTCAGCAGAGCAGGGGGAGAGCAGAGCGGGGACAGGGGCCCCGAAAAGTGACTCGCCCCCACCCCATCCTACCCATTGTGCTGCTCCTCTGGCCCAGTGGGGCTCTTCTTTCTCTTCACCATGGAGCCGAGGTGATCCGACCTGCTGAGGGGGGGAAATTCATATTCCTAGATGCAGCAGCAGCTTCTCCTCCTCTCTGTCTGTCTCTCTCTCTCTCTCTCTCTCTCTCTCTCTCTCTGACTCTCTGGGGCTGGGACTGGCCAAGGCTACAAAGATTTCCAACTCCCCCCCACCCACCTCCAAATTACTAGGCACCTTTCTGCTTCACCCTCAGCCGGAACTTCTCCCCCAGGGAGGTGGCAAATCGTCAACTACACAATGAGCCCAAAAAGCTCTGGTCTCCGCAAAGCAACATCGCTTTGGGGGCTGATCGCCTGTCAACGTTTGCATTTTAAAAAAGGCACACCAGGAGAAGATTTGGTTTTCCAAAGCCTTGAACTTTGCTTGCTACGTCATCAACTTCAGCATTTTTATACTTATCCCAAGCCCCCCCCCCAACAAAAAACCCACAAAACGCTCAGATCCAAGCATTTACTCTCCTTTTTTCCAACCCCAAAGAAAAGCGTGCAGCTCAGAGAGACTGCAATCACTTTGCCAAGTAAAAAGTTCAGGCACACTACTTGTTACAAATCCATTTAACTGGGCTCTGCTGCCACTGAAAGCTTTACATATCATCTGTAATGCCAATTTTGACATTTGGACCCACTGTACCTGTTAGCCTTACTACTCATAGTGCTCTCGTTTTGGTTCACAAATCTGTTCTTTTTTTTTTTTTAATTCATTTTAAAAACATCATTCGGAACAGGAAAGGCTTTACACAATAATGTAAACCACTAAAACTATGGCAGATTTAATTTTTACAGAAGAAAAAAAATAGTACAGACTTATATCTAAGAAGAACAAGACTACACCTTTCAAGAAAGAAGCCATACTACAGTAAAGCAGGAGACAGCAATAGGCATACAATCGCCTCATCACAATATCAGAAAACATACCTCAACTTCAATGAAGAAGAAAAGCTATCAACAAATAAACAAAATTCCAAGTAGTAACAGATCTAAATTATTTAGTGGATACAGACAAAGCAGACACACACAGTTTTAAGGATCCAGTTGGCTGCACAACCATTTTATAGTACCGTCATTTTATTTTTTTTTTTTTTTAAAAAGCACAATACTGAAACTACATGTTTTGGCTCTATGCTTTAAATTAAGCCATTATATTTATCGCTGTGCAGTTATTGTGGGCAATGTTCTCTGTCAGCGGGGTACCATACATCAAGGGTGTTAAACCCTAATACACGTTAGGTGACAAACCACCCTAACTGCTGACAAAGCAATTCAGTCTACTCAAAACTTTACCTATCTAATAGGATTAAGGACGTGTTCTATGGGGGTTTCAACGCCTTTGGTTGTAAGAGATTGGCTACAAGCTACCCTTCTGTTTTATGGACATAAATTAAAGATACGCATCCTCCGGGAACCACGGCAACAGGGAAGAAAACGAATCCTCCCCAACAGAACAAAATCTTCATGATGAGAGTATCATATCTATTGCAGTATCAGGAAAAACGAGTCTCATTGTAGATCTACATTCCACTAGTTTCTTCCGTAAACTGTTTATGGCTAAAACCTTTCAAAGCTTACCACAGTTGCAACTCACACCCCAACTCACCCACCCCGCAATCGCCGTTTATCTTTCTTTTCATTACACCTGTTTCTTCCTTTCCTCTCAGACAGAAGGATCTTTCCACCTATATACAGCCTTTGCTTCTCCATGTCTTCTGCTCTGCTGCCCCTTCCTCTAGTAAAGCCGTACTCTCATCTACGGTTCTTTGCCTAGCATCTCTAAAGACTGGAAAGTGGGTTTTCACAACGAGTTCCTATGGGGTTCTCCTGCCTCACAGACACAGCAGAGGGAGGGGAAAAAAGACAGCCGCAGGTTCTTCAAAGTCCCACGGGACAGTGCCGCTCCGCGCGCGCGCGCGCGCGCGCACACACACACACACAATGCGGATGCAAAGTTTTGCTCCCCTTTTCCCGCTACTGACACCCCAGGCATAGATCACATCAGACGCCCCAGCTCAGAATGAAGTGTTACCTGATGCATCAATGCCCCGCTGCAGCCTTCCCGATTGATCTTGCTCCTACAGCCCTGGGCACCCCAGGTGCACCCCGAATCCGCCAGCTCCTGCGATGGCCTCGGGGCCACAAATCCTTCGGCTTCAACTGTGCCCACACCTCTCCTCCCGCTCCGCTGGTCCTGCTGTAGCGCCCGTGGTCAGACGGACAGATAGACGCTGCTCCCTAGAGTCCCCCAACCACGGCCTCTACCGCGGCGGCCGCAGCAGACCGCTCCCGGCGGACCCTCAGGCCCCACGACAGGAGCAGCAGCAGTCCCCAGCCCAGCAGCCCTGGAGCTCTGTCCCGGCAACGGCCGCGATTCCGCTTCCTCCTCACCCTAAGGCCGGCGGCGGCAGCAAAACAGAGCGCGGCGGGCTGCCGGGGGGGAGGGAGAGAGGGGGCGCAGCTGAGCGCGAGCGGACACGCCCTGTCCGCCCACCCTCCGGTCCTAAACAAACTGACCCATTGGCCGGCGGCGACTGGGCGCGAGGCGACGGGCGGGGCCCCGGCCCCCCTGTCAGCCAACCAGAGCGCGGCGTGCGAAGTGTGACGCAGACCCAACGCAAAGGCAGAAGCGGGACGCGGCCAGTCTCTGCGGGGGTGGAGCGGCTACAAATCCAAAGGCGCTAATTGGCCGAGAAAAGGCCAATGGCGATTATTGAGGGCGGATTCTGCCTTCAATAAGCATCCGGGAAGGGGTATGGGCTGTGGGATTGTTGTTTCCCAGCATCCAAAGCGGTGGGTGGTGCTGAACTGGGAACTGAGGCGCGGGCGAGGCAGGGAGGGACTGGTGTCACCTGACAATGGTGGGAGAAGAGGCGGCGCCTAGTTCAGCGTTTGGGTGGGAGATTAGCTCTGATTATAGGGAGTCTGGCTGCTTCCAGTCCTGGATACTAATTAGTAAAACACAGTTTTTGTGTAACCGAGAGTTCTTCTTTGAGATGAGCTTCTTGCATACCTTCAGTATTAGGTGTCTATGTGCCACAGCGCACGATTACTCAGAAATTTTTTATCCCTAGCCTATCAGAGCAGGGTCAGCAGCCAACAGCCCTGCCAGCCACTCCAGTGGCTATATGAATATATATGGTCCCGATCCTGATCCTCCTCAGTTCCTTTTTCTGCCCTCAGCGACAGTTTTCGAACAGCCTGCTCATTGCAATTAAGCAAGAGGCTGTCCCTTCTACTGTGTACGAGCCGCCTGTTCACTTTGGAACAGTGAGTTACCAGTAACCGCCCTTCTTCAAGATGGGCTGCTCGGATCCACTCAGGAATAGCGTCTCCGTGCCGGAGCACTGGACGGGCCGGAAAAACTTTTGTCCTAGGCCGGCAGGAGAGGGCAGGCGGCCTCCACCCCTTGCACCACCCCGTGGCTATATATACGGCCGCCACTGGACCCCTCCTCAGTTCCTTAGAGTTGTCAACTCCAGATGCGGGGACAGAGGGGAGGGGCCTGAATGGATCCGAGCAACCCATCTCGAAGAAGGACAGTTACTGGTGGGTAACCCACCGTTCTTCAAGTGCTGCTCGGATGCATTCAGTAACAGGTGACTACCATCCATGCTGATGGATGGCGGGTGGAGTTGGGTCTTCTGCTTTCAGCACAGCAACACGCCCCGTATGGGAGAAGCCCAGCAACAAGATCCTAGCCGGAGTCAAGAAGCAAACAGGCTTTGACATGGCACAGGAAAATCGAGAACTGAGGGCCAACCCAAAGGGGGCAGGACCAAACCCATCAGGACGTAAGAGCATGAGCAGGTCGGACCAAGGTCACCATAACAGGAAGAAAGGATGCAACATGAATGTAGAGGGTTGCGTTTAGATGCTCCACATAGGTGGAAAACATGAAGTATGACAGCCAGAAGATAGTGTCTGGCCATAGGGCCTTACAGCGTGACCTTGTGGGGAAAACGCTGGATGCCAACAAGTACAGAGTTAGCCGTAATAGCCATGGCCTGCACGAGAATGAAGAAAGGGGTGAATATTACTCCATGGACTGAGCATATCAAGGCCCTAGCTGGGAACCAAACAGTCATGGACTAATCTGGTCAGCTGCGGGGTACGCAGGTAGCCGCAGGGGAATAACCTTATCCCTTGGCCTGGCCATGACCAGTCCTAGCGGAGTCTGGTCGATGTGAGTGAGGGTGAAGTTACGGGAGTGTGTGGGGTGGGCCTCTGAGAACAACCGAGAAGGGTCTCACGAGACGCTTCACAGCAGCATATTGAGGGCAAGCTCAGCAGTGCGGGGGGAGGGCATAAGGTATGCTGGCTATAAGAATCGAATTAGTGTGCAAGTGCATGTTTCCAGCCAAGTCAGGTACAAGAACCAGGTTCTCGCAGGAGGGGAACTCTGAGACACTAGCACCACAAGGGGGCAAGGTGGCCTGAGGTAGAGCTACTGGATGGGTCCTTATAAGGGCCTCAGTACCGTGAGAGCTCGCAGGGAAGGCCCGCTTTGGCCTATAATCTTGTGAGGTTTTTGCATCACGAGGGCCATTACGAGTACCTGAGAGAGGTAGAAGAGAGACAGGGAATAGCGCCAGCTATCGCTTGGCCACCCCAACGAGGGGCCAACAGGTTCATAGAGGTGCCGTATAAGGCCACAGTCTCGAGAGCCTATAGCATTACCAGGAGGGATGGTGCTACTGCTATGACACACCAGTGCAAACACCAGGGGAAGCTCCTGGATACAGTGTTATCCCCGAAAATACGGTTGCCAGAGAAGGTTCATTTCCCTACCACCTAGGAAGTGAATCCACCACAGACTGACAACCATGGTATCTCAAAGGTACCTTGGGGTTAGAGGACCAAATGAAGTATTATCCCCAGCCAAGAAGTTGGAAGGCGATTTGAGGGGGGTACAACCCCTAAATTCCTGGATATTGTGGGAGGCAGGCTCTAGATTGTTTCCCTCTGTTCATCACATAAATGGATAGGCAGTGTATGTCAATGGTTCCTCAAGAATTGAGGAGGAGTAGCAGTACTATTGAGGCTCCCCCAACGCACGTGGAGGTGACCCCACAGTAGAGCTGTAGGTCCCCAAGCAGACGTAGTGGGAAGACCCCCCAAAAAAGGGGGGGGCAGGGGGCGCCCCCTGCAGAGGTACATGACCGAGAGGCAGAAAAGGCAGCTACAAGTCACTCAGCAAAGATCCCCTTGCCTGAAAGGTGGCCTCCTGCCCGGTTATGATGGGCTGGAGCTGCAGAGAAGGACGCTGATATGGGAAGGGCCCCGACAAGGTATCCCACCGCTGTTCCCCTTCCATGGGGATGCGACGTTGGCACTGTCCCTTACGTTCCCCTATCTGGAGGTTCGAGTAGGGTACACTAGGTCCCTGCTTCGTGAGCGGAGGGAGTATGAGAAGAACTGACCACCGCATTGTGAGTTGGGCCTAGGATGAGGGCTCCTAGGGTAGGTGTCCTGGCAACCACTGAGATTACCTATGAGGTAAGGGTGTGTGGAGTCCTAGTTTCCATGAGGAAGGGGAAGTGTAGGGTGGCAGGGGTGGGCCATTCGCCTTGGCCCTCCCTCAAAGGCTAAGATCCGCCATGGGTATGTGGACGTGTCGCACCTGACTAATAGGAGGTAGTTCTTGTCGAGTTGGAGTGTCAGGGCCACAAGGGCTGGTTATTTGTCATGCCGACGGTATGCGAACGAAGGTATCCCCCCCTCGACCTGGAATCAAGAAGGCCTACCTGATGGAGGCATCAGGGTCACAGGAGTGGTCCTGCATCCAGGTGAGCGTTGAGTATACACGTCTCGGAGCCTCTGCAGCAAAGGCAGGGGCTACTACGAGACGCGCTTCTCATCCCCGGCAAGAGTGTTGGCGCGAATGATGTGGGGTTGAAAGGATACCCGGGGAAGGAGGGGGTGGGAAGGGGAGGGGCGGATTCCCTATGAGTGCCCGAAGTAGTTGCTGCTGAGGGAGTGTAGGGTTGGACCACAGTACCCAGGTGCCGTCGGTGCAGGCAGGAGGCGTCCTTGTGTTGGCGAGGCCCATTCTGTCCAAAATCAAAGAAAGGAAAACCCTGGTCAGGGATGGATGCTTGTGGACGCAGTAGCAAATGGAAAAAGGAAGGGGGGGTGGTTCTCACCGACCCCCGTTCCCCTTCGAGGGGGAGAAGGGTGTGTCGACCGTCTACTGTGATGATGTTCTAAAGCTTTACTCCCTGAGCTTTGAGAGTGGGGTGGCGGCGAGTTGGGTGGGGCCCTTCCCTGTGGGATAGAGGGGGAAGAGGTATCAGCCTTTCCAGTGGATGATGGTGGTGGAAGGAAATATCCTGTGTTCCCACTATGGTAGAAATGGGTGGAAATTTGGAGGATGGGGGGTTGCCCCAAAAGACTAAGTGGGAAGGATGGGCCCGGGAGGGAGCAGGCCAAAGTATTTGGCCTCTCCCTGGGGATCTCGAGCAGTGCCCACCACAGATAGTGTTTCTGGGGGAAACAAGGCGTCCCCTTCAAAGGGCAGGTTGAGGACCGCTTGCTGCGCATTAGGGGGCGCTCTAGCCTCCCTAAGCCATGCCACCCGGTGGATGGTTACTGCCGAGGCCATGGTGTGAGTGGCTGTGTCCACTGCGCCGCGTGCCGAAATCAGGAGGTCTTGAGATATTATGTTGCCTTCCTCAAGAAAGGCATCATACTCCTCTACAGCCTCAGGTGGGAGCAAACATCAAAATTTCGCGAGAGACTCCCACACATCCAGCGAGTATCTGCTGGTTATGGCTTGGTTGTTTGCCACTTGCAGCTGAAAGGCCAATGAGGAGTAGACCTTATGGCCCAAAAGATCCAGTTCCCTGGCTTCTCTGGAGGATGGGAAGGGGTCACTGGGGGGCTCCCCTGGGCCCAGTGCGATCAGCACCACGTCCCTTGGGGGCACTGGGGGACCGGCGAGAGAGGGAAAGTCCAATTTGGAAACCTGATATTTAATGCCTGCCGTGTCCGAAACCGGGGCAGTAGAACTTGGGCTCTGCCACCAGGAACATGCAAGGTCCCATAAGCTTGGGTGGGGCAGGACTGTTAAGGGTTCCGTTGAGGCAAAGGCTGGCCCGAAGAGGGTATCCGGAGGGAGACTCAAGGGCTGCACCTCCATGCCTAAGTGGGCCGTGGCCCAGCGCAACAAATTGAAATGTGCCAACAGATTTCCCGTATAAGACCCCGGTGCCCGGGGAGAGGGCGGTACCGGAAGCTCGCCATGGTGGGGAAGGAGTCTCTCAATGGGAACGTTCCTGTGGCCTGAAGCGAAAGGGCGACGGGGCCGATGTGTGGTGCCGAGGCCACTTAGAGCCCCTTGAAGGTCCTTCCTCCAGACCGGAAGCGGGGGAATGGGACCGAGACTCCTGGGGCGGTACCGGTGACAGCAAGGTGGTGTGTTGTGAGGGGGATTGTTCTAGGGTGCCAGCCCCCACTGGAGTGGAAGACTGGGGACTATGTGGTGAGGGTGAACGCCCAGGGTGGATCCAGGCCTTTGATATGAAAGCTGGTTTGTCCCTTCTGGTTGGGATTGGGGCAAGAGGTGTGGGGAGGAAAAGGAGGGCCCGTGCAGCCTCCACTGCTTCTGGGGTGGACAGCACGAGGAGTGATTCCATGCAGCTCTGTGGCATGTCCTTGCCCCCGGAAGGAGGACTGCCTGGGATGGAGAACTCTCACTCCTGCGGCACCGGGCTATGGCGAGCCTGGGGTGCCGAGGGTGAATATGGCTGGTGCCAGGGTAAGCTTGGCACCGGTGAGGCTGGACTGTACTGGGCAATCAGTGCCAGAGATGATGGGGAGCGGAGCTGGGGCAAGCCGGGTATCGGGCGACCCGAGGGTGACTTCGAGCAGTGCTGAGTTGCCAGGGTACCAGGTTGGTGCCGGGGAGCTGGAGTCAGCACCGAGGTTGTGCGGCAGCGGTGGCGGCTACCGGTGGTACAGTGCTGTGTAGGCTCCAGTGCCAAGGTTGGTCTCAGTGCCAGGTGGGAACCCAAAGCCTCGGGTGAAGGGTGCCGGGCCTCCTCAGAGGCTAGGGCATGGCGCCACTGTTCCCTCTCCTTGATCGTTCAAGGTTTGAAGGAGAGAGATATGGAACAGGCTGAGACCATGTGGTCTTTGCCCAGGCACCTGAGGCACTTCCCATGGGGATTGTCCCGGGGGAAGGCCTTGCTGTACTCGGCGCAGGGTTTGAACCCTGGCATGATCCCAGGATGTTCTGGCCTCACGGTGGGGAACTCTTGTGGTGGAATTAAATCCACAAAGAGATGCTCCCAGTAGGGCAACAAGCTTGTAGAAAGGAGGACAGGATGTTTGCGATTCACAAGGAGTGGATGTTCCAGATCCGACGCGCAAGGTGGAAGAAATTAAACTGAGGAGAGATCGGGAGACAGCCGTATATATAGCCAAGGGGTGGTGCGAGGGACGGAGGCCGCCTGCCCTCTCCTGACAGGCTAGGACAAAAGTTTTTCCGGCCAATCCGGTGCTTCGGCACGGAGACACCTATTACTGAATGCATCCGAGCAGCACTCGAAGAAGAATGGTTGGTTACTCACCAGTAACCGTCCTTCTTCGAGATGGGCTGCTCACACACATTCAGTTACAAGTGTCTACATGCTGCAGCACACGGTAGCTCGGAAAGTCTTCAGCATTAGCTTGTCAGGTCAGGGCGCATGGCCAACGCCCCCTCCACGCCACGTCCCATGTACCTTTGCCAACTCCATTAGCGGGGATGGTGGGAGGGACCTGAATGTATGCAAGCAGCCCATCTCAAAGAAGGACGTTTACTGGTAAGTAACCAACCGTGCTCCTTCGAGCGCTGCTCACATCATTCAGTTACAGGTGACTGCTAGCCGTGCCCAAGGATGGTGGGAGGAGTTACAGTCTACCCACACTGAGTACAGCTCTGCCCAAAGTGGCATCATCTCTAGCCTGTTAGGCAATGGTGTAGTGCATCGTGAAGGTATGTATCGACAACCATGTAGCAGCCCTGCAGATCTCTTGGATCGGGACCTTGGCGAGGAAGGCTGTGGAAGATGCCTGAGCTCTGGTAGAGTGGGCTCTCACAGTCCTCGGGACTTCCGTAGCAGTCTTTGATGCAGTTCACAGTCCATTTGAAGATGCAGTAAGAGGACATTGGGGAGCCTCTCATGCATTCAGCGCCCGCCACAAACAGCTGGGAGGTCTTGCAGAAAGAACATGTGTGCTCAACATAAATTAGGAGTCCCCTCCTCACATCCAAGGTGTCCCACCGTCTCTGGTTTTCTGTAACCTGGGGGTCGGGATAGAAAACCGGCAGGCACATTTCTTGATTCATGTGGAAGGGAGAGGCCACTTTGGGCAGGAAGGAAGGATGGTGGCGGAGGACCACCTTATCTGGAAAAAATGTCGTATATGGGGGATCAGAGGAAAGGGCTTGCAACTCCAAAACCCTTCTGGCTGAGGTGATTGTTACCAGGAAAACCACCTTCCAGGATAACACTAGCAGAGTAGCTGAATCCAAGGGTTCATAGAGCGGCACTGTCAAAGCCCATAGCACAATGTACAGATCCCACTAAGGGGTGGGCTTACAAGGGTGGGGAAAAAGCTTTTCCACTCCCTTCAGGAACCTGCGAGATATGGGGTGTGAAAAAACTGGAACACCATCAACCCTTTGGTGGAAGGCCAAAATTGCCGCTAAATGGACTCTTAGTGAGGACAGAGAGAGGCCCTTTTCTCTTAGGTCTAAGAGAGAGTCCAGAGTTGTATGGATTGGTGCGGAGATAGGGTGTATTTCTTTGCCATGACACCAAGTGGAGAAGCTTTTCCACTTCTCAATGTAGGAGGACCTGGTGAAGGGTTTTCTGCTACCAACCAAGACCTTTTTAACCCTATCTGGGCAGCACTTCTCTTGCTTACTGAGACAGAGATCATCTAGGCCATCAAATGTAGGAGATCTGGGTTCGGGTGCCGGAGGCACCCCGAGTCCTGTGTTAGGAGATCTGCCCACTGGGGTATGCGGAGCGGGGTCCTTATGAACATGTCCTGCAGGACCGGGAACCAGTGTTGTCTGGGCCAATCCAGAGCTATCAGAATGATGCATGCTTCGTCCGTCAGGGCCTTCAGTAGCACTCTGTGGATTGGGGGAATGGCGGGAAGGTGTACATCAGGGCCCCCGACCAACTGAGGAGGAAGGCGTCACTGAGGGAGTCCTCCTCCAGCCCCGGAGGGAACAAAATTGAGGGCATTTGCAGTTTTGTTCCATGGCAAACAGGTTCACCTGGGGGGTTCCCCATCTGTTTATCCATAGGGAGAACACCTTGTGGTGGAGGGAGCACTCATGATTTGCTAGGGGTTTTCTGCTGAGTGAGTCCGCTAGGCTGTTGTCCACCCCGGGGAGTGGGAGGCAATTGCTAGTTGCCAAAGCTTGCACACTTCCTCGCATAGAGTCGAGGCGCAAACCCCCCCCCACCCCCCGCCAGTTGGTATAAAACATGGCCATTGTATTGTCTGTGAGGACCTGGACCATTCTGTCACGGATTTTGTAGAGAAAGGTCATGCAGGCCAATCTGATGGCCTGGAGCACCTTCACGTTTATGTGGAGGAGTTTGTCCTCGGGGCTCCAAACACCCTGAGTGGAGAGGCCCCCACATGGGTGGGCCCCCCCAACCGGGGTCCGAAGCATCTGTTATCAGGGTCATTGAGGGCTTGGGCATCCCGTTCAGGGAGCCGCTCATCATGAAGTGGGGGTCCCTCCAGATTTGGAGGGACTCCAGGGCATACTGGGGAACCGAGAGTACCTTGTCCAGACAGCCTCTCCATGGCTGGAACAACATGGCGAACCAGAGCTGGAAAGGTCTCATCCTCAGGCGCGCTGCTCAGATTACCGAGGTGGCCACCGCCATGTGTCCCAGAAGCTGCATGCACTGGCGCGCTGTGGTCACATCCGGCGCTTGCAGTTCCGTGATGATGGTGCAAATGGACTGAAATCTTGACAGGGGCAAGGACGCCGTGCCCTGTCAAGCATTTAATTGTGCCCTTATGAATTCTATGTCCTGAGTGGGCCTGAGCTTGGACTTCTTTGTGTTTATGCAGAAGCCAAGGAATTTGCAGAGTTTCAACACCAGACTGATGTGGTTTTGCACCTGTCAACTTGACTTGCCCACTACAAGCCAATCGTCCAGGTAGGGGTAGCGGGAGTAGAACCCTTTGCCCCGCTCTTGTATGGGGACCTTTTCTATGGCCCCGAGGGAGAGGAGTTTTTGGCATTTGGCCTTGAGCCTGTTTGACAGTTCCTGGTTCTCTGAAGTTGCACAAGGGGGTGGTTTTCTGTCCCAGGGAATTGAGAGGAACTGGATACGGTATCCTCGCGCCACCGTGTCGAGAACCCACTGGTCAGAAGTCACGTGGGTCCACCAGGGGGGCAAAGTGGCAGAGGCAGCGGGGGGAGAATAGTGGCCCTGGTGCGCTGCCCTCGAGGGGACTGTCAGAAACGCTGTTTGCGCCCGGATGAATGGTCCCGCCCCCGCCCGTGCGTTCCTGACTGTGAGGCGCTGAGCGTTCCTCCTTTACATGAGCGGGTCTTGTCCTTGTCCAAATCCCCAAGATGGTGCTGGGGAAACTGGAGGGATCTCAGGAACTGGCTTTGCAGTTGAAGTTGCTGCTTTAGCTGCTGCAACTGCTGTTGGAGCTGTTGGTGTGGTCTCATTGAGCACCTGATGGGTTGCGGAGTGTATATCCCCAGGGATCGAAGCGTGGCCCTCGAGTCCTTCATGCCATGGAGCTTCACATCTGTGGATGGGGCAAAAAGGTCAGGACCTTTGAAGGGGAGGTCCTGAATAATTTGGTGCATTTGCGTGGATAGGCCTTGCAGCCAGGCCAACTGGCGCATGACGACTTAGGAGGCCATAGTGCAGGCAGCTGTGTCCACTGCGTCCCAGGTTGCTGCTAGGGCATCTCTAGATGCCCTCTCTCCTTCCTCGAGCATAGCCTCGAAGTCTCTCAGGCGCTCCTCGGAGGTGGCTGTATGGAAATTCTGCATGACCTCCCACAGGTTGAAGATGTAGCACATCATTAGGGCTGAATGGTTGGAAATACGGAGCTGGAGGGCAGCAGAGGAGTAAACTTTCCTCCCCAGTAGATTGAGCTTCTTCGCCTCTTTGTTCTTGGGCATGGAACTTGGTTGGCCCTGTCTCTCCCTTTGATTTACGGCATCAACCACCAGGGATCCTGGGTGGGGTGATGAAACAAGAAGGAAAACCCCTCTGGGGAGATGTAGTGTTTCTTATCTGGAGCTTTGGACACTGGCGGGATTGAGGAAAGCGTTTTCCAGCATTCCTGGACAATATGGAATACTCCTGAGTGCAAGGGAATTGCTACCCTTGCTTGGGGGGCTCTATGGCATGCATCGAAGAGGGAGTCATCCTCTTCCTGGATTACGCTCAATTTCAATTTTAGGTTTGCTGCCATATGGTGGAGGAGGTCCTGCTCAACGCGGGGATCTCCCTCACAATCAGCGGACATGTCAGTTAGGTGCTCGTCAGGTGAAGAGGAGGATTGAGCCTGTGATCTACTATGTTGTGTAGAGTCGGAGTTAGGTTGGTCGTTGGAAAAATCCGAGGACTCCAGCAGTGGTGACCGGATGTAACAAGAGGAGGTGTCATCGGTTGCTGGGTTCAGCCAGTCAAGGGTCCACTCGTTATGAGGTGACTTCATTAGAGGCATTACCACGGGGGAGTGGAGATCTCTCCCTGTAGCCGTGGTCTGTTTGACCTCCTCGAACTCAGAAATACAGAGGTCTTACAGAGTCTTTTCCTGGGGTGCTCCTCCTGTGGAGGGAGGAAGTGGTCCTCAGAGGACGATCTGGAAGACCCTCCTCCTGATGTCCGGGAGCCTGGTACTGAGAGCTCTTCAGAGGAGCAATGGACAGGAATTTCTCGCCCCTCTGTACTGGACTGTGGCACTAGAGGAGGGCTGAGAGGTGCTGTGCTTGGGCCCGGTGTCAGGCTGGTTGTTGGTACCGGGTCGGAAGATGGCGTAGAGCTGCAAGCTGGTACCGGTATTGGCGTTGATTCCTCAGTTGGCAGTACCGGATCTGGTACTGGGATTGGTGGTACCGGGGCTGGCGGTGCTGGGACTAGCGGTACTGGGCTGGACGTCTGTGCCGGGCTTGACATCAGTACCATGGGAGGCGGTACTGGACCCCGCAGTGCTGATGAGGACGGCGCCGTTCTAGGCCTTTTCTTCATCTTCGGCACCGGGGTCGGGTTTGGGTGCCCATGGCGGGCCATCAGGGTTGCCTGTGCTGGTACCCTTCTCGGGGTGGCTGAGAGGCTACCTGGTGACTGACCGAGCTCGGTGCTGGGGTGGTACCATTGTGGGTTGAGATTTCGAGCCTGGTACCAATGATCGGTGGCAGATGTCCTGAGCCCGGACCAATTGGGGTTCCAGTGGAGCGCTCGTGGCTTGGCCGGTTTCAGGGGTGGTGGCTCCACTCCCTGAGATCAAGAGGAGGCGGCACTCCCTTTCCAACCAAGTCCTCCGCTTGAAGGACCGGCAAATGGGGCATTCCGCCAAGAGGTGGGACTCACCCAGGGAAGCGAGACATTTCTCGTGCAGGTCGTCCATCGGGAAAGCCTTGCAGCACCCTAAGCACAGTTTGAAACCAGGCATCTTGAATTTCGTGCGAAGACAGACTCTTGTGTTTCACAAGTTTTCGCTGATCCGAAACTGACGCTGATGGTGGAAAAAGGAACTGGGAGAGTCAGGGTCATGGTCACCTATATAGCCACGGTTGCGGTGTGGAGGGGGCGTTGGCTGTGCTCCCTGACCTGACAGGCTAATGCTGAAGACTTTCCGAGCTACTGTGCGCTGCGGCACGTAGACACCTGTAACTGAATGATATGAACAGTGCTTGAAGGAGAAGAGCTGTTTATGGACATCATTCCTCCCAAAAAAACTGCTGCTCTTACTGAGCGTACTGACCCAAAGTGAGAAGATCACACCCCGCTGCTCACTACACTGCCATGCTTCAGACCTTGTGCTGCTTGCAGCAAGGCCTTCCTATGGGACGACCACCCCATAAGAAGTGCCTACAGTGCCTTGGTGAATCACATGAGGTTATTGATTGTGCCATCTGTCAGTCCTTTAAACTGAGGACACTGAAAGAGCGGGAGCAGAGGAGCCATGCATTGGCTCTGGAACAAGCACAGCAGCCTACCCCAGAAGAAGTAGGGTCACCATTGGAGCTACCAGCACGATGTGCCTTGTTGGCGCTGCTCCCCTTGGGAACACAAGACGATGTGCTCGGCATCCACCTCGGTGCTGAAGTGCAGGCTCCGCTCCAGCTCTCCCCATCTGGGTCACTCTGGGGACCCAGAGCCAGGAAGCCACGGAGGTCTCCCCCCACTCCAGAGGCTTTCAAGGTGGTAAAAGCCCTCTTAATTTTGCCCATACCTCCTCCTCCCAAGCTTCTAAAACAGAGAAGAAAACCCGCTCTCCTTTTGGAGACATGCACCACTCTGGGACGGCACCAGTGTCTGTACCCTATAATGGTACTGAGTTCCCTTGTACCACGGTCTGAGTAAGTCTCTCCCTCCCCAAAAAGGCCTGCTGGTACCACCCCAGGCTCTACAACTAAGTGCCGTAGGATGCACTCTTCCTCTCCCCAGCACAATAGCATCACCTCGGCCATTTCTTGTGTGTGCTGGCGCAAGCCCAACACTTCGGCGCTGGGGAATATCCCACTCCCCAAGGCCCAAGAAGGTCACCCCCTCACACAGGGGCAGACAGGTCTATGAGGGATCGATGGCACCAGGTACATACTGGTACTGATCTCGCAAGTGGTCCCCACCACAGAAAGCTTCCTTGCAGGAAGTTCCCCACGGTACTGAGGGGCCCTGGGCCACTCCATCACTGCCTGCAACTCCTGATATGGCTCAAATCCCAAATCGTGGTCCTACAGGTTCAACCTCCTTTGCTGCGTAACAGCACATACAGATTTTAGAGTTCGAACCCATGGGGGGGGGGTCAGAACCCCCTACTCGATCTGGGGTTAACATCTTCCCCAGACATGATAGCAGTACTGTTGCACCCTAGTGTGCACGACCTTGCCAGGGTACACTGGCAGACTCCTGCTTCTATTCCTCCGGTCTTGGCTATAGTGAGCCAAAAATATCAGGTCCCACCGGAGGACTTCCCTTTTTGGTTGACCAGCCGCTACCAACCTCCCAGGTGATGGAAGCCACCTTAGGGCACAAAAGCCAACATTTCCAAGATCTCTTGCCAAGATCCAGGGAGGCGAGAGGGCTGGACCTTATGGGACAGAAGGTGTACTCAACCTCCACCTTCTAGCTGTGCATCGCAAACCGCCAGGCGGTGGTGGGAAGATACACTTTAGACATCTGGGAGTCCATGAGGAGATTCTAGGATCTGTTTCCCCAGGAGCACAAAGAGGACTATGGCTTCCTCATAGAGGAGGGTATGCTAGCATCCCAGGACATGGTCACAGCAGCGTGGAATGCCTCAGATACAGCAAACCATGGTATAGCCTCAACCATCATTATGAGACGTGCAGCATGGCTGCAGGAGTCAGGCCTGCCTCAGGATATGCAGCAAGCCATCCAAGATCTCCCCTTTGAGGGACAGTCTTTGTTTGTGGAGGCAACAGGACACCTACTGCGCAGTGCGAGAGACCCCAGATCAGCCCTTAGATCATTGAGCATGCTCCCCCCACAGGTGCCCAGTCACTCCCCTAGCCCTCACCAACACCAAGAGTGCTGACAGCAAAAGCACCAATCAGGACTTCCCCTGCTGAGCGAGAGGCAAAATCAGCCCTCCAGGGCCTCAAGATCTCCTTCTCCACCTGGATTACTGTGACCCTCACCAGAGAGGCCGCGACTGATGCACTAAGCCCTGCCCCCCACCCCTACTCCTACCTCAGAAATCAGCAGCAGAGGCCCTAGGTGAGACCTGATCTGCAGCTGGATGGTGGGGGAGCATTATTCTTAGGATCCAAGAATGCTTTCCCCACATTAGAGGGTTGGATGACCTGGCCCAGAGGGAAGTGGAGGTATATTATCCTTCCACGGTCCAGGGTTCTACCTCAATCCTCGTCCTCCGAACTACTACCAGTCCCAGGTCTGCAGGCCCTACTTCTGGCGTCTGATTCAAATCACCCCCTTATTCTCTCCGGGGGCCTCACACATTCTCTAAGTGGGTAACTAGGGCCGTTTGTTCATCCCAACATGTATGAATGCACTCAAGTCCTTCCTTCGCTGTTCTATCCAGCCACTCCAGAACAGATGTACTCTCTTAGTGACTTGGACTTCAGACACCGCAATCCTCCCATGCAGGCTCTGCTTCATTTGCGCTAGAGCCGGAGTCAGCTTAGACACATTCTGGAGTATCAATTTCACTTAATATTTAGCTGTCTAAACTTGCTCCTACATGAAGGACTTAACATCCGCTTGGCTTGCCGCAGTCCTGTTTTTCACCCACATCAGGACTGCATCTCCAATAACTCCACATTGCTGGACAATGGAGTAGACCTCCAATGGCTCTCAGCCCTGTGATTGGAGATGCAGGGGTCCCATTATCTGGACTTCTTGATACACGCAAAGAACGGTGCAAGAAAAAAAACCCTCAACCCCTTTTAGCCATTTCTGAGGACTGGCCGAGTTGCTCTGCCACTGCACTCCTAAAGTGGCCTGCCTCAGGAGGTACCCATACATAGTGCAGGCATGGAGAAAATCCTCTTCCCACCCGCAAAGGGGACAGGTGACTGGCTTAATACTTCTCTACCATCCCGCATAAAACTCTAATGGCAGAAAACAGAGAATGGGCACTAATATTAGTCCCATTGGGCCCCATAGGGATGCCCTCCCATAGGTTCTCCCTCTCTCTGTCTCTTCCCTCCTCACCCCTCCCCTCATCTCAGATTTCTCCTACAGCCCTCTCGGGGTTCCTTGCACCCTTTGTAGGCTTGTGCTAGCATGACTGTTCACTTCTATTAGCAACACTACAGCACATTGAGCATTTACCCTCCAAGTCACACTGCGTTAGTGCCTTGGCTCTCCAAGAGGTAATTTAACCACCAAAGTGGTAACAGCCAATACCTTCCTTGCTTGGGGTTCCCTGGCTCCCTATAAGAGAACTATCAGCTACTGCGACCTTAAATGTAGTCTTTCACTCAGAGCTGTGGGACATCTGAATCCTAAGGGGCAGCCTACATTAGGTACCCCTCCATATTCTGTGTGTCCCAATAGCCCATACTTGCTGGGACTAATGCATCACATAGTTGTATATACCACTGAGGCCATGATTGAGGCAGACAGATATCAATGTACAGCATGATTCACTTTTAAGCAAGCTCCCCCCCTTGGTGGACAAAGGCCTAACTTTTCGGGGTGGTAACAACCCACCCAACCCCCCACTCCTCATAAAGATAGAACCCTCAGTGGGTTTTATGCCCCCCCACACCTTCAGCTGTCAGAAAGGTGGTGAAACACCGGGCTATTGCTTGTACTGCTTGTATGTACTGCTTGTACGTCCAGGACAGGCTTGTCCAACCTGTGGCTGGGGGGCCAAACTCTGGCTTGCCAAGGGCTTTCATCTGGGCCCTGGAGTGCTGCTGAAAGTCTGAGAGCTGGGGCTGGCTGGGGCCCTTGTCAATTTCCCAGCATGTGCACAGCTGTGGGCTAGCCAGAGAGCTGTTCAGGGGGCTGGATTTCTCTGAGCAGTGCTTGGCAGGGAGTGAGGAGAGCAGAGCTGGGTCCCTGTCAGGAATAGCTGAGTCCTGCCATCGAGTTGCTCTGCTTTCCCCCCCCCCCACCTCACCCTTCTTTCCCTCCCCTCCTCTGCCATGCTCCCCTGGTCCTGCCTTGCTGTCCAAGCTCTGCCTTCCCCCTCACATAGGCATCCCTGACCCCCTTGTCCTCTGTACCTAGTGCAAGCAAAAGCAATTCTAAATATCACTAATTATTTTATTAAAATTTATTAATAAGATCAATTTGTATGTCTTATCTATCAAAAATTTTCTCACCGGCTCCCTGATGGAGAAGAGATTTGAAATGTGGCCCCTCATCCAAAAAGGTTGGACACCCCTGGTCCAGGGGAGACCCTCTCCCTGCCCCCCTCATCAGTAGCAGAGGACACACTCACAGGGAGTGAGTAGCATAAGGGAAAAGCCTCCGTGTTCCCACATGGGAGACTCTGAGATGCTACCTGGTTTGCTCAGGGGTCAGAACCTTACTCAGGTGTAGGACAACTTCACAGTTCCCTGGCCTCATCTCCTTGCGTCCCACAGGTGTCCCACAGTTTAATTATGAAGGGCCATAAGAGAACTTGTGTGTCCTGAGCACTTGTCACAGAGGACAGGAGGGACTCTTATTAGCTTAGCACTGCATCCCTCTTCTACTACCCCTACCCTGTTTTGCTCAGGTTTGTTCAGCAGGGCGAGAGGAGCCTGGAGAATGAGGGCGGTCAGCACCTGAATCGCTAGTGACCAACTAGGCCTGAGACAAACACCCTTATCCCCTTTTCCTCACTATCTCATATCTTAATTCCAATCCCTAAAGGTCCCCTTCCCATTCCCAGTGAGGTTTTTTCTCAGGTCCCCACTGAAGGGAGGTCCTGAAACAAAGAATTCGTTCTTCATATCAGAACATGGATATAGGCCACCCACTTGAGATTTTTCCCCTCACTAGATCATTGAGGGGCCCCATTGGCCCACTACCCTAAGAACAGTCTCCTTTTCCCAGAGGGGGTTCACATCAGGATCCATCTTGACAAAGTCCAGACGGGGTTATGTTTAGAGGTCACAGACCTCAAACCAGCGACTTGGTGAGTCTGTGTTATGGTTCTTTTCCCCCTGTTGCCAAAGGGTCCCAGAGGTCATACCCACTTCTAGAACCTGAGGTGCACTGTTACTAGGTTCCCTTCTGCTGGGTTAGCTAATACCCATCAAAAGGGGCTCCCTTGTCAAGTCAGGACTACGCCCACTAGCATGGGATTGTCTAACAGACACTATGCTTGTTGTGTTATCAGCACTTTGATCTGTCAGATCAGCCTAGGCACTTACACACTGAAGTGTCAAAACCCCACTAGTGTGGAAAGGGTGGGTCTTATCCTCACCTTTATCTCCTGGGACATGAGAGTCAGTTGTCTCACAGTGAGTAGATGAAGTGTGGAACTTCCTTTATCTTCTCAGTTGTTTTAACCACACTCAGAATTGAGGGCGTCCAAAGCGATTTAGGATGGCCCAGTATTAATATTTCCAGCCTCCAAGACAGGGTGACACACAACCTCTCACTCATTCCCTCATACAGTGTTCTCTTAGAACAAATTGAGGGTTACAGTACATCACCTCTAGGAAGGCTGGAAAGCCTACTGTTTTAGCACCCTTTCATGCCTTGAGTTTGCCATCATGGGGGTAGCGGGAAAAACCCAACTCCGTCCACCACGCACAGTATGACTAGTAGTCACCTAATACTGAATGATGCAAGCAGCACTCAAAGAATGGTTGGTTACTTACCAGTAACCATTCTTTGAGATGGGCTGCTCACATACAATTCAGAATCCTCCCACCGTCCCCGCTACTTGGAGTTGGCAACCAGAATGGACTGAGCAGGATCAGGGTCAGGGCCATATATGTAGCTGCGGGAGTGGCTAGTGGGGAGTTGGCCACTGACCCCGCTCTGACAGGCTTGGGCTAAAAAGTTTCCAACCAATCGTGCCCTGCAGCATGTAGACACCTAATACCGAATGTATGCGAGCAGCCCATATCGAAGGACGATTACTGGTAAGTAGCCCACTGGTCTGCAGCCTGTGACTCTGGAGCTGCATGTGGCTCTTTGGCTGTCCCCTTGTGGCTCTGGGCTTCAGGCCCCCTTCTGCCACCAGAGGACCCTGCAGGTAGCCTCACTAGGCTCAGGGCTCCTCTCAACACCAAGAAGCTTGTGTGGGGCCTGGTCCTGGTTCCAGGGTCCCTCCTTCCTGCTAGGGGACCTTTCAGCTGGTGCCTTGGCCCAGCTCCACCCTTGGATCAACCTCCCCAACCAGGAGGCTACACCCATTATGGCTCTCAAAACACTTGGTTATTGAAGGAGTTTTTAAAAATTGCTTTTATCTTTTGGGTTGCAGACTCCTGGTATGACTGGTCAGCTGCTTGCCGCGCTCTGGAGTGTGGGACAGGATTTCCAATGGAGGACTTCCTATGGAGCTGGAAGCACCTACCCATGTGGCCTCAAGTAGGTGCAAGTTAACATGGCAAGCAGTGGCCACGCACTGGCCTGCCCTGTCTGCTGAGGCTGACCAACTTGTCAGAGGTGTGAGAACAATGGGGAGCACTGGAGGGCAGCCTTTGTCCCTGACCCCCAGTTCAGCACTGAACGGCTCCCTCCAGTGCTGGGGGCTGCAGCCATCCCATCACCAGTCTGGTCTGCATGGGAGGACAGCGAGGATGCCTGACAGTGTCCCAAAACTGGGTAGCCTGGACTGGGGTCCCTCTAATCCAACCCTGGTTTGGGGGGAAGGGAGGCGCTGGCCTGGAACACAACCCCCCCCCCCAGTCCAAAATCCAGGGCCTGACCCCATTCAATACGCTACTGAGCCTCACTGGCCAAGGGGGAGATGGAAAGAGGAGCTGGGTGAAGTGGTGGGTGAGCAGGGCATTGGTGGATGAGTTGGTGCTGTAGCTTGATGCTGAATCTTTTCTGGGGCATTGACAGTATGTTGCTGCATACCGAAAAACTTCAGGTTTGACACCCCTTCAGAGAATGAACAAGGTTGGAGCAGACCTTTGCAAGATTTCATATTACTACTAAGGTCCACCAGGAAACTTGAGCAATGCAGGAACTGCAGATATTGTCTTTAATTTACGAAATTGGGAAGCAGGTGGAGTATACCTAATATAAAGATCATTCAGAAAGATGGGTTACTTACCAGTAACCGTCCTTCTTCCAGATGAGCTGCTCGGATTCATTCAGAAGAGGGCAGGCAGCCACCACCCCCCGTGCCATCCCATGGCTATATATGTGGCTGCTGCCCAGCCCCTCCCTAGTTCCTAGGAGTCACCAACTCCCCAAGCGGGGACGCGGGGAGGACTCTAAATGAATCCAAGCAGCCCATCTCAAAGAAGGACAGTTACTGGTAAATAACCCACCGTTCTTCTTCGAGCGCTGATTGGATACATCAGAAATAGGTGACTGCTAGCCATGCTGATGGATGGCGGGTGGAGTTGGCTCTTCCGCCTTCAGCACGGCATAACTCCAACGTGGGTATTTGTCCATAAAGCAGGGTCCTGGAGGGGTCTAGGAGATCAATCCAAGGACCGTCTCCCTGGCAAGGTTAAGCAGGGATTGCAGGACCTAACCCAATGAAGCAAGTAGGCCTAGTTTGTCCAAGCACCTAATGTGGTGCCTAAGCAGGAGGGCCTGAGGTCACATTATGCATAAATGAGATACCAGAGCATTGTGATTGAAGACAACTCTGACCCTCTGCCTAAAGGCATATTGGCAGACGTGAGAAAACCAGAAGATTAGTGTTCTGACAGCAACACATGTTAACGTACCTCCTATAAGGAAGTTCAGGAGGCCGTAGGGTTGTCGGACTGGCAATGGTGAATACTGACACTGCCATAACCAGTGGAGGGAAGGTAGACCCTCGGCCCGGCAGCATGAGACACTTGTGTGGGTTCTAGCCCTGCAAATAGTGTAGTGGCTAGCGCCTCAAGAGGGTCCTGGGTTCAAACCCCAGGGGGTTGGACTCGATGATCTCACGAGGTGCCTTCCAACCCCATGATTCTATTCTATTCTGTGAGCCCGATAGGTACAGAAATCTGGCTTTTGGCATCCCGTAGAAGAGGAGGGCCACCAGCGGGTAGGGTCTAGGAGAGTTAATTCATCCTAGGTTGAGGGAGGAAGTATGAGCAGCCGGCAGCGGCAGCTGACGACTTCAGGGAGCACACTGCAAATGAAGCACCGGATCACAACGGGGAAGGCCAGGTGCCTGGCCACTGAATGGCCCTGTCCAGGACAGGCCAGGGGGAGAACTTCCCATGAGCCTGATGGGTATATTCCAGGCCTACGAGAGCCTACCGATACCACTGTGGTGGTCCCCGTTGAATAGGACTGTCAGTATCAATAACATTGTATCAACCCAAGGAAGTGGTATTATCATTATTTCCCCTGTCTTTTCGACTTTTTTTTTTTTTTTTGCTGGCAATCAGCTGGCGGAGTATGCAAGGAGCTGAGTGCGATAATGCGGCACCCACGGGAGGGCACATAAGTACAGTAGTCTGAATGTCGGGTTCCATGGCCTATGGGACTAGGCTCAAGTTGGCTTATGTGACCTTGTAGCACCAGGAAGAGTCCAACCGGTATGGCCCCTGCCTCTCGCCTGGCGACACACAGGGATGTGTGTCAGGCTTGGGGTACCCCGAGGGAAGGGCCCCTGGGGGAACCAGACATACGGGGGGAAGGAGCAGCATCTACTGAGGGAGTGGAGCAGCATCTACCGAGGGAGTGGAGAAAGGTCCCCCCCCCCCCGAAGTTGCACATCCCGCAGCCTCCTTTAACACACTTCCAGTTTATCTGAAGCACCTTCTACGAGCATGCTATTGTCACTATTAGAACTTATGCTGAGAGTGGGTTCTATCGGCTGGGTAGCTGCCGAATTCCCAGTTGTTGGGTGGGATGTTGGCTGGTATAATAAGAAGTCTATCAAACAAGAAAGACGCCAAGTTGTCGACTAGGGCTGAGTGTAATGCCAAATCATGACTGTGGTGGCTAAGAAACCTTCGGAGCGTGATGAGGAAGTGGGAGCTGCATCTGCGGGATGTCCAAGCAGGGTCATCCTGGACTAGGCCGGGGTGGCCCCGGCGTTATGACCATCCCAGGGAAGAGACTACGAAAGGGTAGACTCTGGAGGAGAGGGGGTGATGACCGAGGTCATACTTGGGCCCCGTCTGAGGGAGTGGTCTGCAGACCATACCGGTGGAGTTCAACTCGGGTTATCCAGCCTGGGTCTTGGACCCCTTGCTCAGTAGGTAAAGGCCTCTTGGCTACTCATTGAACCGTCCAAGCAGCATCAACCACGAGTGAGGGGAAAGCAGAAGAATAAGCGTCTTCACCTCTGGGAGGGTGGTAAGAGGTGGATGAAAACATGGGCATTATTATGTCATCTCCTCTGAAGGCTGTGACCCGAGAGTCCTCCCCGGTTCAGGTGGGAAGAATAGGCACATTAGTGGTAGGGGGAGAGAGGGGAAGTGCCACCAGTCCACTTCATCGAAGGAAAGGGGGTCCCTGTATAGGTGGTCAGGCTTAAAGGGCATTCCGAGTGGCTGTGATCGAAAGGCCCAGGGAGAGAGAATCCACTGATCAAAAGGGTAGCCTGTCTTTATGTGAGAAAGAAAGGCATAAGGTGGGGCTGGGGCCTAATTAGTGAGACCCCTCACCAAGTCGTTGCCAGGCTGTGAGCCAGCTGGTAGTTTTACCCCTGGTATGGGAACCGCGAGTGGATTGTTGGCTAGTCTCCGGCCTGCAAATCCGGTACTTGAGGGGCAGGAGTGATATGTCTGCTCTATGGGTCAAAGGGGATTGCAGTATATACCTTAAGACCCTGGTTTTGATGATCAGATTGTCAGGGCAGCATACGGGTGGGTGGGGGGGAGGACGGATGCTCCTTCCGTCCCCTGCCTTTCTGACACTCCCTATGAGAGAGAGACGAGGGTCAACAAGGGGTTCTTCGACCATCCGGTCAGAGAGTAGGACGGAGGGCTTTCTCCATGGGAAAGCACGCAGGAGTGACATTCCCGGGTGTTGGGATAGTTACAGTTAGCAGAAGGCCCATTTAGACTGGAATGGGCATCGATGGGCAATACACTCTGATAATTGGAGTATATCCCATAAACCTTAAGAGAGGTGAGGAGTTGCCGCCCAAGCGAGGGCATTGTGTGTGTGGGGGGGGGGGGGAGGGGGGGCGTGATAGCACCCTGGGAGTAAAACTGTTCAATAGAGGATGCCCATGGGAATTGGGCTGCAGCTCTCCATTGTGATCGCTGCAATAGGGTTAACAGCAGGGGTATGAACAAGGTGGACCCTTGCCCTAAGTGGGGAAGGAGAGTTCACTTAACCTCTGAGTTATCCTCCGGAGAGGTCTGTCCTGGGATCACTCATGGCCTGGACCTTTTGGGAAGCCAGTACAGCCGGCGACTACTAATTGGCTAGCTATCAGGCAGCGGAGAAATCAAACAGCCACCCTTCGCTTAAGCCTCAGTTTCTTGAGACATTGTCCTGAGGCAATGGGAACTCCACAGCAGGGCAGCGAAGCTGCGATTAGAGTCAATACTGCTGAATAACTGAACAGAATCCCTCCCTGGAGTTGGGCAGGGAAGGGCCTTGCTGGGAAGGTTCCCAGGGTGGGTTTCGAACTGAAGTTGTGGTGGTGAGGATTGAGTCCTCACCAGTAACTACTGAAAAAGAAAAGGGGGGGGGGCAGTCTGCTATGGGCCCTTTAGGGCCGAGGAGGGCATGGGAGAGGTCCTGTCGGGAGAAGTCCTTGGTATTTTAGCTCCGCCCGGCGGTCACGAGCGGTACCCAAGACAGCTGAGGATTCTGGGGGAAAGAGGGCATCAACCCCGAAGGGGAGATTGAGGGCCACCTCTTGAGAGTCCGAGGGTACTCTGGCCTCCCATAGCCAGGCTGCGTGGTGCAGGGTTACTGTTGAGGCCATGGTGCGGGCTTTGGTATCCACCGCGTCCCATGCTGACAGGAGGAGGTGCTGGGAGGCTATTTTACCTTCCTCCAAGAAGGCATCATACTCTTCCTTGGCTTCTGGTGGGAGTAGGTATCTAAATCTGTTTAGTGCCTCGCATACATCCAACATGTACCTGCTGGTTAGGGCCCGGTTATTCGCGACCCACAACTGGAAGGCCAAAGAGGAGTATACCTTCCTACCCAGCAGTTCTAACTCCCTTGCATCCCTCAATGTTGGGAGGGGATCATGGGAGATCTGTCCCAGCCCCAAGGCCACTTCCACCACAGCACGAGGTGAGACTGGATGGTGGGCGAGTGAGGGGAACTCTGACCCCGGGACCCTGTGTTTGAGGCTCGCTGTATCTGAGACTGGGGAGATGGAACCCAGGTTTTGCTAGCAGGAGAAGGCCAAGTCCCAGATGCTAGGGTGGAGGGGAAACAGTGACTGGTTCTGCTGAGGATAACACTGGGCCAAATAAAGCATTGGAGGGTGCCTCGGAGAATTGGATCTCCATCCCCATGTGGGCTGAGACACAGTGCAGGAGATCAAAATGCGCCAGCAAATTGCCCGTGTAAGAAGACGGTACTGGGTTTAGGGCTCTCCCTGGTGCCAGGGGTCGTGATAGTGCAGTCGCAGGGGCCTCTTGCAGTGGGTCGCAGGGGCCTCTTGCAGTGGGCATTCATAAGGGCAGTACTGGAAGGGCGATAGCGCTGAGACCCTGCGCCAAGGCTGTTTAGAGCCCTTTGAAGTCCCTTCCCCCGGGCTGGAATAGGGGGAAGCATCTCATGACCCATGGGATGGTACTGGAGATGGTAGGGTGATATGTTGCCGCGGGGACGGCTCCATGGTACCGGGGCTCAGGGAGATGATGGGCTCTGGAGCTTTGGAGACTGGGGCCAGTGGTATGGAAGGAGAGCGGTGCTGCTTGTGTTGGGCCCAGGCCCTCGACATGAAGGCCAGCTTGCCCCTTCTAACCGGTGCCAGGGAGGGAGGTGTAGGCAGCAGGAGGAGCGCCCTGGCAGCCTCCACTGCCTCTGGGATTGTTGAGATCAGCACCGACCCAGACCAGACCTGGGGGAGCCCCGTGTCAAAGACATGGGACTATATTGGCACTGCAGTACCAGGGTCGAGCCCAACCAGCACTGGGGAGAGCCTCGTGTCAAAGACGTGGGACTATGATGGCACTGCGGTACCAGGGTTGGTACCGAGCTTGTCCTGTGGCCCCTGTTGGTACAGGGCCGGGTGGGTCCCAGTGCCAAACTGGCACGCAGTGCCGCAGGAGGTCCCAAAGCCTCGGGAGAGGGCTGCCAAGCCTGCTCGGAGGCCAGGACATGGCGCTTTTGCTCCCTGTCCTTGATTGTCTTCGGCTTGAAGGACAGACAGATGGAGCACGCGGTGACCATGTGGCTTTCACCCAGGCACCAGAGGCACTTCTCATAGGGATCGTCCTGTGGGAAGGCCTTGCCGCATTCGGCACAGGGTTTGAACCCTGGCATGGTGGATGACGGAGTAGCGCGATGTTCCGGTCCAAGGGGGGAGACCTTATTTGGTGGAACTAAGTCCACAAATAGGTGCTCCCAGTCAGGCAAAAAGCTCATAAAGTAAATGAAGGACAGGCTGCTTGCAAAGCACAAGGAGCGGGCAATTTCACAACTGACACGAAGGTGGAAGAAATGAAAATGGGAAGGGGCTGGGCGGCGGCCACATATATAGCCATGGGGTGGCACAGGGGGGCGGTGGCCGCCTACCCTCTTCTGACAGGCTAGGGCAAAATGTTCTGACCAATCCGGTGCTCTGGCATGGAGACACCTATTTCTGAATGTATCCGAGCAGTACTCAAAGAAGAAGTTCTGGATATATTTTGATTTGTTGCAGTGATCTGACGTGATCCCATGACTTACACACCCCTATGTTTATTTTGCTCCTATTTTATATGTTCCTCATCATCAAGCATCTCATGAAGATGGATTTTCTCCCACAAAAGCAAACAAAGGAGGTGCGGGGGGGTGGTGGCAGCAACTTGAAAAGCTAGGAAAGAGTTTAGAATCAGTAGAGGCACAGCATGATAGTTAAGAACAATTATCATAAAACCACTGAGGCAATGAGGGACAAGTCCAAGGCAAACTCCAAAATCTTACAGACTGAATGCACAAGATGTGAAAAAATTCACAGCCCAAGAGATGTATGTCTAGCCAAAAGTACAAGATATAATAAATGCACACAATATAGATATTTTACAGCAGTTCACTTCACTAAGGCAGTCAGGGAACTGACTATATAGACAACTAAGTGCTGTTGTTTTGGGATTGATCCTGTGTGATGACACAGAGTGAGCAAGGAGAGTGAAACTTAATGTTCATGGTTCAGACTTGACTTTAGAATATACTAGAAGCAGACATGACGCTAGGTAGGGCTTGTGACCCGGGCCTCCTGGGATAACCTTCTGAATGTGCCAAAATCAGGCCAAACCCCCAAACCACTGACAGGTGGTATTTAAACCAGTCTCCCAGTCAGTAACAAAATATGCTCCTGATTCCCCCACTCTGGTCATCACTGAGCAAAACAAAGTAGAAACAGCCCCCTTACTGCACATCAGTTTCTATGGTACCCTCTAGCCACTGGGTCTCTTTAAGAAATAAGTTCTCCTGACCCCAAAGGGCAGCCACATCACCCAGAACAGTGTAGGCCTGGATCTTAGCCAAAATACCACGCTGCCAGCCAATCCTTTAGTAACTACAACCATCACGTGCAAGAAATGCCCCAACACCTTATACATTGGACAAACAGGACGATCACTGCGCAAAAGAATAAATGAACATAGAGCTTATATCAGAAATCACAAAACAAAGAAACCAGTTGCTGAGCACTTCCATCTTTCTAATCACTCGATAAATGATTTGTTAATGACCGTCGTCAGAGATGTGGCTGAGACAGCAAGACTTCAAAGAGAAACAGCTGAACTTGAATTAATATGCAAGCTAAATTCTGTGAAAGCAGGATTTAATCGAGACTATGGGTTCTTTTCCCATTACAAAAGGTAATTTGACTTCAGGCTTCCCATGGTTTGAACCTAACAACTGCTCTGATTTGTATATCACCCCAGCAACAAACCACACTGCCAAGTCTGCCTGCATAGCTGCACAATAGATACCATCATAGGTCCTAATCAAGCCTGCTACTCCATCAAAGGCTCATTTACCTGCTCATTTGCTAACGTGATCTATGCCATCATGTGCAAGAAATGCCCCAACATCTTATACATTGGACAAACAGGACAATGCCCGCGCAAAACAATAAATGAGCATAGAGCTGATATCAGAAATCACAAAACAAAAAAAACAGTTGCTGAGCACTTCCATCTCTCTAATCACTCGATAAATGGTTTGTTAATGACCGTCGTCAGAAATGTGACTGGGACATCAAGACTTCAAAGAGAAACAGCTGAACTCAAATTAATATGCAAATTCAATTCTGTGAAAGCAGGATTGAATCGAGACTATGGGTTCTTTTCCCATTACAAAAGGTAATTTGACTTCAGGCTTCCCATGGTTTGAACCTAACAACTGCTCTGATTTGTATATCACATATGGATTATTGCAAATATGAAATCAGTCTGAAAATAATCATACACAGCCAGCAGCAGCAGTGCTAGGCAGCCTTTATATAAAGTTCAATGGTGCTGCCAACATCTAGAGTCAGCAGCATGGCCCAATTCCCAACCAACCCGGTGATGGGGCAAGCAGCAGGTCCAGGCAGCAAGCACAGTTCTTCCCAGGCTATGCCTAGCATAAAGCCATCAGGGGGCTGGGAAGCCCCTTCCCCCATGCTGTGTATATAGCTATTATCTCTATTTAATGGGTAGGGAAACTAAGGCACGTATCACAGAAGGTATTTGAATTCTCTCCCCATAAGATTATACCCTGCATCCATGGTAGAGCAAGGAATAAAGCCCAGGAGTCCTGACACCTAGCCTCCTGCTTTAACAACTGTACCCTACTTCCTACCCAGAGCAACAATTACAATCCAGGAGTCTTGCTTAAACACAGCACCATACTCTGTCCTTGGTCTATTCTTTGGTCCCTCTCTTCTTTCTCTTCTCTTAACCCCAAAAACAAAGCTGGGGTTTGTGTCACCTGAAAGAGCTTCTAATGTTTGAGGATTTTGGTGGCATGTGGTAGTGATGACGGAGGAGTGGAGGGATCCCACATCAGAGGTCTGTGACATGGCCAAGAGGAGGGTGAAATGTGGGAGGATGAAAGTGATGAGGGACAAGAATAGAGTGAAATCAATCACACACATCCCAGGTCCCAGTCATGTCTAGAGGTATTTGTATCATGTTCCCAGGTCAAAGCTGCTTTCAAATCCAAGGTGAGTTCAACCCCCGAGATGCTCCACTGCACTTGGTCCTGTTGTCATGGGCCTGATGCTAGTGGAGTCACTCCTGCTCTGCACAAGGCAGAAGCAAGATCAAATTATTCTGGGTTCTGCATTATATCTAAGGCCATGATTTCCCTCCAGAAAGTGTGTGTTTTGGCGTCCTCCCCTCCTGCACACTGGCTGGGATATGTAAATACTAATACAAGGCCGAAGGCAGCAGAGATACAATCTCCATAAACCCAGGCTGTGGATCAGAACCCCTAGGTGCTGTTCCTGGGTTGGGCAAAGAGTGGGAATCTAATGGGCTTCCCAGCCAGGGGTGGCTGGAGCTAGGACTTATGCCCATCCACACACCTGCTTTGGCTCTGCCAGGGCCAGGGGGAGTCAGCATCCCCCCTTGTGGTTTCCCCAGCAGTGACAGGATTTATGCCCACTCTCTCAGCTGCTGCCAGAGCTAATGCAGGAGTAGTCATCCAATGGCATTCCCCCCCCCATAATTTCCCCAACCAGCAGGTGGCAGTGGTGGGACTTTTTGTCCCCACTGTGCCTAGCTTCTGCTGGAGTCAGGTTGGATGGATGGTCAAGTTAGGTCAAATTACCTCATCTCCTTCGGTATGCTGTTCCCCAGTATTTGAATCTTTACAGCTGCTTTGATTTGATGTTACAATGTGACCTGTTCGCATGACTTACACTTTCCTGCGTTTATTTCCTCCCATTCTGTAAATTGTTCCATCTTCAAAGCATCTGACAAAGTGGGATTTTCTCCTACTAAGGCTCATTCAATATACATATTTGTTAGTCTTTTAATACCACAGCAGTCCTTGTTTCTTCTACTGAACTAGACTAGCATGGCTGCCCCTTTGGATCTTGGATTCTTGTAGAGAGCATGAAAAGTTAGCATTTCATAAAGCAAGCATGTTGGCATAGGTAGCATTCAGAAATAGCAAGGTTCACAGTGATGTTAAATACAGCAAATGAGAAGGAGCAGAGAAAGACAATAGTATCTTAGCTAGATTGTTGATGTTACTAGAGATCATGATGAAACAGAAGAAAGTAAAAAAAACTGAGGATATTTTGTTGTGTCTCAATTTAATCAGAGATTGATCCATTTCTTAAAAGTTACAACATAGCATCTAAAACTAGCTACATCTCACCAGCCTCTCAGAATGAAATTATTCAGTGTTATTCACAACAAGTAACATTCAGAATAGTCACGGGTGTGGGTGGGGGAATATCACACACAATGAATTGTTTCAGATATGTAAACACTTCCAGTGCAGAGTGATGCCTTTAGACATGTGGAGGGGTTGCCTAATGCACACAGGCTCTGCAGCTTGTGTCTGGGTGTGGGGCCAAATGGGGGGCCATACTGGGGGTGGGACCTAGTGGGGGCAGGGCTAGCAGGCGGGTGGGCTGGGGTGCAGAGCCCTGGGCCTTTTTGCTGTATAGCAATGCCCCTGATGGGCATTGTCCCTCTGCTTTCCCCATTCAGTTAGAACTTTTGGCCCTGCTTGGGCTCCTGACTCCCACATGGCTGGGGGCTCCCACCTGCCCATAACTTCTTCCTTACAACGATTACTGCACACATTCACCCACAGCTTTGTAACTGGTTCACTGGGGGTTGGTGCTTTCAGGGCTGTCCCTAGAGGGGCGCGGGGCCCCAGGCAAATCACCTTCTGCAGGCCACCCCAGTGAAGAGGGTGTGGGAGGTGATGTGGAGCTGGTATCACTTCCCCCTCCCCACTGCTCCAGCACAGAGTCCACAGCAGCACATGTGGCACTGGGGGGCAGGGCCAGCCGGCCCAAGGGAGAGGCAGATCCCTGCGCTGGCCCCCTATGCTGGGGACCGGGCAAGTGGCCAAAAGGGTGACTCGGTGCAGTGTTGCTGGTCCCCCACTCCCAGGCCATGTGTGCTGCTGTGGGCTCTGTGCCAGAGGAGCGGGGAGGGGACGGGAGGCAGTGCAGCTGGGGTGGGGGGCAGCAATACTGGCTCTGCAGTGCCTCCCACCCCCTCCCTGCTGCTTCGGCACAGAGCTGAGAGCAGCACATGTGGCGGGGGGGGGTCGGGGGGGGCTGGATTGGCAGTGCTGAAGCAGGCCACCCTTTTGGCCAGCTTGCCCAGTCCCTGGCATGGGGGGCAGTGGTGTGGGCCCGTGGGGCCCCCCAAAGCGCAGGGCCCTAGGCAGCTGCTAGAGCCGTAACTACGGTGGGGCCAATGGAGCAAAGCCCTGGGTGACCCAAAGCGGCTCAATAGATCTGCACTATTAAACAGGCAGATCTGCGGCACTGGCTCTAAGGACCGCTAATGGGAAGGGGCGCTTTCCGACTGGAATGCACCCTGGGCAGCAAAACGCTGCGTTACATCTCTGGCGACCACGCTGGTCACCCTACCCTAAGGACAGCACTGGCTGCTTTGATAGCCTGTGCCATAGCAGAGGCCTGGGAGCAGGGGCAGGGTGGAAGGTTTCTTTTTGCTGTTTTTTCTAACAAGGCATGGAGTGTGGCATGTCCTTCTTACTAGCATCTGAAAGCCATGCTTCTGAACAGCAGCCCAGGACTAATTTGCAGGTCAGGGAGGCATTGTTGTTAAATAGCTTATTAAACTGAGTAATCAGTGAGGGAAAGGCGAGCAACCAGAAGTCCCAGCCCTGGGCACTTTGCAACCTGCTCCACAATGTGAAAGAAAGAAAAATTAAATTCTGTCTAATTTGGCACTCCTTAAAGCCTGCCGCCCTAGGTGACTGCCTAGTTCACCTGTATGGTTGGGCTGGCTCTGAGAAAAGGGACATATAACCATCTTCAATCCTTCCCAGAGATGAAATAAACTGACATAGTCCTAACTAGTACTGGAGATATTCTGAACTGCACTGGACAGTTGATCACAGAAAACAGTTTTGAAAGACCAAAGCTGTGCATTCAGTGTGCATGTGATCAAGGGATCAAAGACGAACAACCATTTTGGCCTTAGCATGGAAACCATTATCAGTCTAGTGAGAAAGGTGTAAGAACTCAAATGAGTATTTGTTAATATTGGACTTTTGAATGGAAATATACTGCAAATGGCCTTATGAGACAATACTGAACCATGCAGTGGACGTACACATTACAGGACTCCTAGCTAGTTTTTTCATGAATTGCAAACTGAGTTAAAGAATATTAAATGGATTGGTGTAATTAAGACTTCATTGAGCCAATAGTATTATGTGCCCCAGGGCAGTCCAATGGGGGGATCAAGCAGGATGAGCATCCTGGCCCTGTGGTTCTATGGGTCCCTCTGCCACACTGCCCCTCTACTGCCTTCAGCAGGAAGTTGAAGGCAAGCGGTGGGACAGAAGAACAGAGTCTGGCCGTTGGGCAGTCCCACCCCCCACCAGCATAGGGAGGCTGGGGCCACAACAGGCCAGGTGGCCATGGGCCCTGCCCCTACCTGCAAACAGCCTTGGTGTGCCACAATGGTACTGACCAGAAAGGAAAATATGAATCCATATGGCTCTTACAAGACTCAATGTACCTGTTGTGAGAAAAATATATCTTCCAAAAACAGGATGACTTTTTCTGCAAAGTGAAAAATATTTTACATGTTGCATCATTTAGTGGATTCTGACAAATTCCTTTATTTTAAGAAAATGATAATCTGTCTGCATTTATTGCACTATTTGGGAGCTGTTGCTTCAAAGGTTATGTTTGGGATTTCCAGTGCATTTGAAATTTTTCAAAGAAAGATGGCTAAACTGTTAACAAAAATAACTTGAGCTGTAGTTTAATGGGCAATATTTTTATGTATGGGGTCATTGATGGAAGAACTTGATAAAACCCTCCACAAAGTTCTACACTTGATCAGTCAGTCTGGACTGCAAAGAACAAAGAAATGTGCATTTTTGGCCTACACTAAGTCAAGTTTTTGAGACAGACAATAAACAGCAATGGAATCAGACATAGCCCTGAGAAAGTAAAAGCAGTTTGATAATGAGCGTACTAGAACTGAAATGCATAGTGGGAATGGTAATTTACCTTGGTCAGTACATACAAACCCTTTTTACAATGACAAATCCATTGAATGAACTGTTAAATTTCAACACATCTTAGCTATGATGACAAAAATCAAGAAAGTGCCTTTAAAAAGGTAAAAAAAATACCATGATGAGAAAAAACCTATCACAGTCTTTGTGCACACAAAAAGTTATGGCCTATTTGATGAATTATTGTAATGTGGATCTGTGTGGAAGAATCCATTGCATTTTGCCTTCGCACTTTCAGAGGCAGAAAAAATATATGCACAGCTTGAAAAGGAGTACCTGACAAGCATAGAGGCATGTGAGAACTTTTATAGATATTTATGTTAACTGGATTATTTTAAAGAGCAACAAGAAGACTTAAAGGGTCTACACTTGAAAGTTAGTTTGAATTAAGGAGGCTTAATTCAAACTAACTTAGTCCCTGTCTACACTAGGCTTTCATTAGTTCAAATTAAGACATTCCTTAATTCAAACTAATGAAAGATTAGTTTGAATTAGTAAAACCTGCTGGTTTTTGAACTAAGCCTTTAGTTTGATCCTTAGTTCAAATTAAGGACGGTGTAGACTAGTATTAAACCTTAGTTTGAATTTAATAAATTTGAATTAAGGTCAGTT
Source organism: Podocnemis expansa (assembly GCA_007922195.1). NCBI lineage: Eukaryota > Metazoa > Chordata > Testudines > Podocnemididae > Podocnemis > Podocnemis expansa. The sequence continues at coordinate 30,245,519 of ML682016.1, read as the reverse complement.
AGTTTGAATTAACGAAGTGGACTAATTCAACTTAATGTTAAGTCTAATTAGTCCACTTTGTTAATTCGAACTAATAAGTTTGAGTTTAGTTGGAACTAAACTCGAGCTTATGAGTTCAAATTATAAATTCAAACTAACTTTTCCTAGTGTAGACATAGCCAAAGATTCCAAACTGACCACAGCCGGTCACTGCAACTAATGGACAGGCAGATGACCTTGTTGTTAATCATTTGAGTCATGTGATTAGAAAACCAGTACAATACAGAGACTCTTAAAAAGCTGATACATAGTAAACTTTAAAGATGGTATGATATGTAAAAAGTAGGAATGTGAAATGTAAGGAAAGAGATGGACTGCTAAAAGTATATTTTTCCACCATTACATGGTGCCACATGCAGTGAGTGTACTTTACCTGGGCTGGTAACAGCGATATTTCACAGTGCACTGAACTATCAGAAGTTCACATCTTTCGTATTTCTTTCCATGATGGAAGCTCTGTAGCCAATTAAAATGTGGTACCAAAGCTTGACTTGCTAGTAGGAGCTCCACAACTTACTGTGTACAAGAAGTTCATGACACTTCTCCTTTCTGTGCTTCATTGTAGAGCTGCTGGTTGACAGAGATTTCTTTAAAGAACATATCTAGGTAACCTGTTTGCCAGAACAGGCTGGCAGAACAAGGACCAGGTTTTATATTTACGGGTTTTTAACAGGGGTGTTGCTGGCACTGGGCACACGAGGCCCACGCCCTGGGTCTGGCGGGGCCCTACCTCTCCCAGTCTCCGGCCCGATTGGGCCAGAGATCCGGGACTCAGCCGCCAGTGGCCAAGGTGGCCGCTCCCAGCCCTGTCCCTGGCTGGGGGCATGGCCTGTAGGCAGGGGGCGTGACCTCTGGGTAGGGGGCATGGCCTGGGCTGGTGCCCCCGGTCTTTTCCCAGGGCAGCAATGCACCTAGTTTTTAAATAATGTTTCAGCACCAACTGGCTTGAGCCCCCACCCAGTCTTCTGGGAAATCATGCATTATTTTTTGGCCACCCTGAAAGGGTAATGCTTCCCTGCTCGCAAACATGAGTCTGAGTATAGTATACAGAACTTTTAATAGTAATCAAAACAGAATGTAAAAGGCCCAATAACAAAAATCAGCACTGATCTGGAGAATCAGTGCAAAACAGGTTCCCAACATGATTCCACACAGCATAACAGCACATGTGAACTCAATAGCAAATCCAGCACTGATCTGGAGGGTCAGTGCAAAACAGGTTCCCAACATGATCCCACACAGCATAACAGAACATGTGAACTTAATAGTAAACCCAGCACTGATCTGGAGAATCAGTGCAAAACAGGCTCCCAACAAATCCCAGGGTATGCAGGGAGTCTCTTTTATGCCAGCTGTTCGCCCGTACCAACCACTGGTCACTTACACTGTCCCCTAGCACTGTTCTTTGGGCTTCTTCCACTGTTTGCCAGCTCCACCCACTGGTTACTTACACTCTACTTTTACCAGCTGCTGACTTTGTCCACTGTTCACCAGCTTTGCCCACTGGTCACTCATGCCATCCAGCCTATTGCTGACCACTCTTCCTGTTCCTTGGTTCCACCCACTGTTTGCTTATACCACCCACCTTGCCACTAGCTGCTTTTACCATCCACTAGCTCCACCTACTGTCTACCAGCTTCACCCACCTGTTGCTTACAGTGCTTTGCTCAGCTCACCACTGGCCACTTTTACTGTCTGCTGGCTTCACTCAGTTGTTAGCTTTACCCACAGATCACTTCATCTGCTGCTTCTCTTTTGTGACTGAGCTTAGAGAGAGAATTTGCCTGTTTTAATGATTTCAGCATTTAAACCTTAAGTAGCTGCAAAGAGATTCTTCCAGTAAAATAGCAAAGAAAGACTTCATAAGAAACCTAGTCAGATTTACCATTTGACAGTGCAGTCAGAGTGAAATAAATGCTTCAAACACAATTTAAGACTGAGCTATAGAAACACCCACCCTATCTTGTCTTTTCCAGCCTGAAACAGGCAGTGGCCTGTCTTACAAGTTTCTTTTTTGCTAAGGGTAGCTTTTACTCTTTAACTAACCTAACCAGAGTTTGATCAAGCAAGAGAGTAACATATTACAAAAGACAGTATCTCATGTTTCTCTTCAGTAGAATTACAGATATTGTCGGATTTGTGATCAGATTAACCCCAAATACCATTACCCATATTGACCTGCACCCATAGTATATGCTAATGTTTTGTGCTCATGCAAATACTAAATCCATGCAGATTAGTTGCCCCCTCTCAGAAGTTGTAAAGCACAGCTTCTAAGCCTTACATCTCTATATCTTTTCTGTCTTCTCCCTGAACATTTTATGCTCCTGAAGCTTTAATTAACAACACATTATAGATGAGATTAACTCGCTGACTGTAGCACTCCTCCAGATCTTGAGAAGAGTTTTTTTGTATCACTGATTTAATTTCCATTCATCAGACTCCAAAAGTGTAGACTTCTTTTCAATCATGTGCTTCGTCCATTAAGGTGCTTATGCAAATCCTTTTGCTACTAGAGTCACTCATCAGTTTAAATGGGTTTGGCACCAAATGCCTTCTACTTCTTTATATCGTGTACTGTGACAGGTTAAGAATAGAAGGTTACAAGAGAGTATGAGACAATACATATATCAGCGGCAGATTTAACCAAGGCCCTGTTCTCAGGGTACTGAGGCAGACCTCTAGATTCAGCAGTTGGGGTAGTTTTCAGCGCCTTAGCCAGGCAGAGCAAAAGAGGCTAATCACAACACCTGGGCCAGGAGTTGATTGGAAAACCTGAGCAAATTATGGTGCCCAACCAGGCCTGATAAAAAGGGGCCTGGACATAGGCTAATGTGCATTTGTGGTGTGGTAGGAGCACAGAGAAGCAAGTAGTAGTGTAGGACAGAGGCTGGAGAAGTTGGATCTAACTGAGATCTCCCAGGAACCCAGAATGGCCCAATGCCTGGGGACAGCAAGGCCCTGCAGCTGGGCCCAAGGCCATGGTGAGCTGCACTACAAGGAGAGGTTGGAAGAAGGGAAGGGATACACCAGGTGATCTGCTAACTCTACAAGTGCACACCCCATGGGAAGGCAATAGACCTTGCTTGTCACAACAGCTTAACTAGTCTTATGCAAATAAGAGCTTAGGATGCAGGTATTCTTGCTAATAAGTCCTTTGAAGACTGGGGGGATACATGAGATTTGTATCAGACCTTCACTTTAGGAGCATTCACAAACCAAAATATAGAAATCATAAACTGAACATCAGAGCTCAGTAGTTAAATGGTCCAACCATGTTTTATGATTTCAAATACAGGAAGCATGTAGCCAAGTTCCAAAGGGATAGAGTACTCACGTATCAGCAATAGGGGCAGTTTTAATCAGTTGGTGACTGATGTGTTCTACATTATCTCAAGCTTTTGAGGAAATTGGATAATGTCAGCTACCACTAAGGATTCACCAGGGGATGTTCAACACATTTAAATCTGACATATTGCCAATCTAACAGTAGAAGTGACTTATACTAAATTAGAAGTTTGAAATAACTTGTTAGAAAACTTTTTCATTACCATATTACCAACTACTCTTCAATGAGCATATTTGATAGATACTATAAAATAAAGTAGGAATATTAGTTGTTTTCCTTCTGTACTTTTAAGAAACCTTATTTAATAATCTAACTGGCTTCCAGGGTTAAGAAACAGAGAAGGAAAACTAAATAACTAACATTTCAGAAGCTTTGTCCAAGAAGGAACAGAATTCTGTGAAGGTTTGAGATGCATCACACTATTCTAAGCCATTCTGAATAATTTTCATATTATTACTACTGCATAATATTTTATGATTTACTTCTTAAGTGTTGACTTTTCTCTTTTTGCAAAGTTCTTAGTCTTACCTCCAAAATGGTATGTCTAAATACAAAATCAGGGAAAACAGGATAATTATACTTCATAGGTCATCTTTGTTCAACATTCCAAAATTTCTAGGTCAAAATTATATAAACAACAAGGAGTTGTGTGGCACTTTAAGACTAACAGATTTATTTTTTGCACGAGCTTTCGTGGGAGAAGGTCCCACTTCCTCAGATGCTTTGAAGATGGGCATCTGAGGAAGTGGGATCTTCTCCCACAAAAGCTTATGCAAAAAATAAATCTGTTAGTCTTAAAGTGCCATACAACTCCTTGTTGTTTTTTCACTGGACTAGACTAACACGGCTATCCCTTTTAAAATTGACAAAATTATATAAAAAATGTAGGGCTGGATCCCACAGCTGTTATCTTTCTTGGCACACACCTGCTTCAGTGAAGTGTGCTGGGATTCTGGGCTCCCATGGAGCGTGATGCAGGACTGGTCCTTTAAAAAAAGGCAAATACTCGCTCAAGAGAGAGCTTCTGGTTCTTAAGTGCTGTCTTACAGCATTTTTCATGTGTCATGCTTTACAAAGGTCGGTAAGCATTAACTCTAGTTTGTAGATGGGAAATTTTGTGTAAAGTTATGACTTTCGAGTTATTCTAAAATTAAATAGTACTTGATGTTTTACATTCCTGTTTGTAAAATTCCTGGAAAATAACATGCATCAATGGCAATAAGTGTAGCCTGATGTGCCAATCAAAAAGGGATTTAGATACCAATGAAATATTAAAAATTTGGGGTGTTAAGCCTAGATTATGCAACTAAATTAGTAAACTCCGTGGCTGAATCAGAGTGCCCAGTTTAAGATTTAAAATAAGTACAAATGTCACAGTCTTTAGTTCTATCCTAGTATAAAGTGTATTCTAGTCTGGTTATAATAGGGCTTGACTCTGGCCATGTAGGGTACTGAACAGGTTTGAAATTTAACTTGACCATAAACAAATTTAACAATGGTCACAGGGAATGGTGCTTTCTAAAATTTTCTTTTTTGATATTGCCACATAAACTTGCATGGTGCTTTACAAACCTAGAAGAAGACACATTCATTTCTCCAAGGAAATTAGGATCTATGGCTCTGATCTGGCACACATGCACATGAGTAACTCTGTACACTTGAGTAGTCCCATTAATTCCAGTGTGATTACTAACAAGTGAAGTTACTCATGTCGGAAGTGTTTGCAAGAGTCAAGCCTAACAAAAAAATACATTGGGCAAGAGCTCAGATAAGGCAGGGTTGGGTGATATTTTAAAGATACTTCAACTTTTCTGCTTTCCTTTTAATAGAGGACAGAGTCCAAGACTGCATGGTTGTATGCTTTTATACCAGTACAAAACAAAGCGCAATTCAACTTTAATGTTATGTTAGCATATTTTTATCATTAAGGAAACATGGTTAATTTGGGTTTGTTTCACATCCTGTATATTTTATGGTATAAATTAAAAAGAGAAATAAACACTAAATAGCACATTTAAAAAACACAGGGGGAAAAAACCCCACAAATAGGAACAGAACATATGACTTTGCTGTAGGATCTTAAACCTTTATATGTCCTAACTTTAATTTAATCATGTGACCTTAATGTTGAATCAGGTTTTTTTTTTTATTCAGTTTGCAACATGGCATAATATTTGGCTAATAGAATGTGCACTTAAGTTCTTTCTTAGCTATAAAAGATTGCCAAAAACATGTTAGTCATGCTTCTGTATTTTTCCTTTTTGATTGCCTTATGTTTGATGCTGTGAAATTTCATTCACTTCTCATTCTTTCCTCTTACAGTTTTTTCAGCAGTTTAATTTGACAGATGACAATGAACTACTGTCCTATAAGAGGTAGTCCTCCTCCTTTCCTATTCAGGTAAAAAGATTTAAACAAGTGGTTACTGGTAGATCTTCAAGCTTTCACTGTGACATCCTGCTGAGTACATTTCCCAAACCTAGCAGTCCTGTGGCACTTAAAGATTAACGAGTTTATTTATTGCATGAGCTTTCGTGGGAGAAAATACCACTTCATCAGACGTTTTTCCCAAACCTGAAGTAGAGCTCTTTGTAGCTTGAAAGCTATCCTGTCATTAAAGAGAGGACTTCAGATTTCCTGGCGTGACAGTCTAGCAGCCTTCACAAGCACTGTATTCTATAATAAAAATAAAGTAATGCTAACATTATTAATAATAATTAATATGATAGGAAGGATAGCCTTCTGGTTAAGGCACTAGGCTTGGACTTAGACTGTGTTATTCGTGGCAGGGGCTGCCTCTTACTACATGTTTGAACAACATCTATTATGTTGGGGCCTTTGGGTTGAGGGATTCTAGATCCTGCTATAACATAAATAATATGTTTTAAAAAACCTGAAAGTAAATCTAAAGCCCAGTCGATGTCTTCTTGAATCCTGGATGTCTGTGCACCTGGAGTTTTATGTTTGATTCCTGTCCTCTACCTCTGTTGTCCCCCACTGCTTTACATTTTTGGTTAATTTATGGTATGGAGTTATTAACTTTTTTTTCTGTGCCTCTTAAGTCAGGGCGAGATTAAGTGATCTCACGGCCCTGAGCTGCCCAGCACCATGCCCTACCTTCATCGGGGGCCCCACTAACACCACCAGAGGGCTGTGGCCCTCAACATGGTGGCCTGTGAGTAAGCCATCACTGGGGGGCCTGGAGCTAGATGGCACTCCTGCCCCAGTCCAGTCAGTCTGCCCTGATGGGAGTGGGGGTCCAGCTGGTTCACAGTGCAGCCACCAGTGCAGCTCTCCAGGGCCATGGGCCCTGGAAGACCTCACTGGGGCATACACCCCATGCGAGCTGGCCCTTCCCCCTGGAATGGAGTGACTACATGCTGTCCCATGCCGCCAGCCCATGGGCAAGGTGAGAATGCTGTTGAGACCCACCCTCCCAGCACCCCTCCCTCCCCCAGGCAAGCCCTCTGGTGTGGGACAGATGGGCAGTGGTGGCTGGATTAATGCAGAAGCGATTGGTGTTGGAGCCCAAGGCCCCCAGCTCCTACAGCCCCTACATTAAACTGGTCCTGCTCTAAATCATTAAGGCTTACTTTCTTGTTTACAAACTGCCTTTTTCTGCTGTGACCACATAATCACAGAATCTCGTTGACTGTTTCTGCCATAAGGTGAATACTGTAAAACATCATATACATTATATATGGGGAAAGGTGGCACTTACATTCAGTACACATACATTTTGATGGTTTCTCATTGTAAATCAGGGGTAGGCAACCCCAGCATGTGTGCCAACAGTGGCATGCAAGCCCATTTGGAGTGGCACTAGGCAACTTCTGCAGCACCACAGAAGTTGCTGCTCCACCTAAAGCCCCTCTTGGCAGTTTCTTTTACAGGTAAGTTGGAGTGCAAGTGGTCCCCGCAGTCTCTGTGCCCCAGGTTTGCTAGGGAAAGAAACTGTCCAGAGCAGGTCCTCTCTGCTTCATGCCACTGCCAAAAAGAGCCACTCCAGGCAGCTTCTTTCTGTTGTGTGTCTAGGGGCCCCATCCCCAGGTATGCTGCCAAGAAGAGGCATGCTGGGCAGCTTTTCTTCACAAATGGTTCGTTTCAGTGGCATGCCTGGTACGTGCCCCACTGTAGCAAGGACCTTTGGCCTTCCTCCTAGCCTGGGCTTGAGGAAGGGCCTGAACGCCCCTCCTAGAAGACTCAGGCATAGCAGGGCTCAGGCCCCAGAAGCAGAGATGGAGGAAGGACAGGAACAGGAAGTATAGAAGGCCAGCCTGGACATTCAGTTGGGCTGAAGCAGTAACTGGAGAAGAGTGCTCCTTTGCCAAGGCTGCAAGCAAGGTGAGGCCTGGGCTCTACTGTACGGCTACCCCTTCCTTCCTCTGTCTGGAGGCCAGCAGTTTAGTTTACCTGACCCTAGTGAGTGGAAGGGGATATGAGGTACTATAGACCAGTGGTCCCCACCTTTTCTCAACTGTGGCATACCTGACTACCTTTAATTATTTTGAGGCACACCACCATATAATCACTAAATGAACTCATTAATATTCATGAGCCAATCCAGAACTCTATGGTTTTTCAAAAGAATTCCTTGGCACACCTGTGTGCTGTGGCACACTGGATGGGAAACACTGCTGTAGAGTGGGGGAGACTTCTCATGGCTTGCTGCAGCCCTGATGGGCTGCCTGTTGCTGGGGCCCCATCAGACCTAGGGGGAGCTGATGACCTTGAGGAACTGCTGGGGCCCTGTGACTTTGAGGAGCTCCCATCTGCTGAGAACCCCTGCACTCTGGAGTAACAGCAGGCTGCTGAGGGACCCTGTGACCTGGAGGAGCTACCCTCTGCTGACAGATTCAAGGAGTTCCAGGACCTAATGCCTGTGAACAACAAGGGACTCATCAGGATCTCACAGACTCCCTACCCTCAGGACCCAGAGGAACCCCTTGGAGACATGCCCCCAGGCTCAGGGTGGGGGGAAGTAGCTGAAGGGCAGCTGACAGCTGTTCAGCTGACTGCTGGCTCAAACAGGTGTCACTGTGTTTTGGCTGGAGCCCTGCTGACTCAGTGGCAGAGCTCTCTGCCACTGGTAGGGCCCTGGGCTGGGATGCAATGGAGTTGGGTGGGCCTCTCTCCCCCCCCCCCCTTTTCCTAACCATGTGAAGTTCCTGAACCCTTCTGTTGTTGCCAGTGAGGGTTTTGAGCAGTGTTCCTGTCCCTGTCTGGGCCTGCTACTTATCCCAGAGAGGGCTCTGCGTACCTGCCCTGCCCAATATTGTGGGCGGTTGATGATCAGCATAGCTGTGGAGGTCAATAACTGCCCCTGTTTGTAATAGCTATTCTGGGGGTTGGCAGGCTGGGGTGGGACCAGACTAGCTGGGATTTGGGCTTACATGGGTGACCCTCCCCCCCCTCCCCCCAAGCTGTGGCTGCCACTGACTTTTCAGGTATGTGCCACTTTTCTCAGATGAGAGGGCTGCTGGCACTGGCTGAGGGTTGACAAGAGGCACTGGCACAAGGGTTGGCAAAGGGTGCTGACTCGCATTGTAAATTTACATCTATCATGGCATAGCTATGTTTTCTCTGCAAATTTAGGCCCTGATCTTGCAATCTTGTATGCATGGGTTTGATGTGACTTCACTGGGGCTACAGATGGTAATAGGGATCTGTTCATAAAGAAAATTTTAGGATTAGAGTCTTGATGAATTGCATACTTTCAACTGCTGTAATGTCAACTAATATAATTATTGCAACTATTTAGATTTTTATTGCAAAAACTTTGCTGTAAAACTATTTCATATTGACCTCCTTCACTTACCCTGCCAAAAAGAATTCCTTTAGGGATTATAAAAAAAAAAAAGGTGGTGAAACACTATTTCACTATGAAACATTGTTATTTGTACTACAGTAGTGGTTAGAGGCCTCAGACAACTCAGTCCCCATTTTGTTAGGCACTGTGCAGACACATAGACACTGTTTTACTCAAAAGAGCTTACAGATTAATGGCCTCAATTCCAGAAGAGCTTCTAAGCACTGACGGGCCACTCTTAAATCAATAGGAGCTGCATTTATCAGCATCTTTAAAACCTAGGCAATTAAACATTTGACCTCTGTGACCCTAAGACCCCTTCAATGTCAGTTGGCATTATACTGTAACTCATATCAGGCCTAAACACTCAACACTGTGTCAGAATATTTAGCCATACAGTGCCTTGTAAGGTGTCTTATTAAAAGCTAGCAATATGTTGGTCATGAATATTATTGCATAACATATGTGTGGGTTGCATATAAAGAGTTATGTATGTGTGCTGTAAATACCTTTGTTTTGGAGGCAGTAAATAAAACAAGCCTGCTCTAAAGAAAGGAATTTGGATTTACTTGTCTGCCTGGCTTGATTACAGGCAGGGGACAATGAAAGTATATTTTAATATATGCTAAGTAAAGCCTTCAAGCAGCAAAGGTAAGTTTGGTGAACACACTAAAGTCTGAATCCCTGGAGGAGTTCTTCCTGGCTCTTGAGATAAGGATGATGGGCTTTGGGGGAAAACAAGGGGAGCGCAAAGGCATGTTGTGTATCCATCACTGAGGAGCAAAAACAACAGTGACTGCTGATTCTGTAAACAGTGGATCTGCCTACTGGAAGGGTTGGAGTTGGGGATACTGTGAGCTTGATGTAAGCAAGCAAAAACAGCAAGAGTCTTGTGGCACCTTATAGACTAACAGATTTCTTTGGACATAAGCTTTCATAGGCTCCAACCCACTTCGTCAGAAGTAAGAAAACTTTAGGAAACTACAATCTTTGCCTAAGGCTTAAGCAAAGACACTAAAAAACATGTTTAATTTTGTTTTGTTTGCAATCCTACCTCTCTTTCTCTTGCTTGCTATTACTTAAATCTCTGTTCTTTATTAAACTTCATTTTTCTATAAACTCTCTCAGTGCTGTGGCTTTGAAGTAAGCAGTGAGTCCTCAAGTTCCAAAGGGGTAGGTGTTAGTCTAGTTCAGCAAAACAAACAAGGAGTCTTGTGGCACTTTTAAAGGCTAACAAATTTATTTTTCGCATGAGCTTTCATGGGAGAAAATTCTTTATGTTCTGCTACTCTCCCACAAAAGCTCATGTGATAATTTTGTTAGTCTTTAAAAGTGCCAGAGAACTTCTTGTTTTGATAAGCAAGTCCTTATAGGGTTAACTGACAAATACTGAAAATGGCTGCTGGTATCAGAGAAACATGGTAGGAATTCCATACCTTCTAATCACTGAACCTTTTTTAAGTGAGTATTCATTAACACAAACTGCCACTTCCCTTGTTGCTGTCAGCAACCAGGCTGTGTGGTCCAATGGAGAGGGAACTGGACTAGGAGTCATGAAACTTGCTAACCTGCTGGGCAATCTTCAGTGAGTAACTTCACCTCTCTGTACTAAGATCCTTACTTTCCTTTGAAAAGTGCTTTGGGATCTACAGACAGTAAGCCTTATGTTATTATCAGCAAAACTAGTATTTACACAGGGACTCCATGTTGGTGATATTAATGCCCAGCACAGTAACTGTTAGGTCTCCAGTTTTATTCAGAAGTATATTGGCCTTTTCCTTGTGTAAACAAGATGTCTATCTTCCTGGCTGTAGTCCTTTAAAATGCTGATTCAACTTCCCTTGGCTTGCCTCAGAATGATACCTGAAGCAGTACATTTTTGCCTGAGACCAATGTAAAGAAACAATCTTTATCTAATATGATTCCTGGTAAGATGGCATACAGCACAGTGCTTTTCTTCAGATTCTCACCTTCATGAGTGGCCAGCAATTACCATCACGTGACATATTTTTCTAGAATGAAGATAATAAAAAGCTATTTCTACTTAATATGGGAATTCTCAGAAGACAAGGTATTATTCACTCACTGTCCACCACTGCATTTTTCTCTCCTTCTCCCCTTCTGTTATGGAATGTGACTACTTAGTAAAACTGGAAGATATGTGCTATGTAGAACAAGTGATGTTTGGTTCCCTAGTTACCCTATAATTCCTTTGGAAGCAGCTCATGTCCAGTGATCCATACTTTACTAGAGCTAGCAGTCTTTGGCATGGAAGCTATTTTTTCTTAAAGAGGAAAGGCAGGGGTTGGAGAGCTGCAGCAAAGCCAGTTCCCAGAACTGCTGTCTCTGAGAATGTCTTTACTGAAAAAGATGTTTTACATTATTAGCTCTTTATGTAAAAACATACACTTTTTGCTGTGAAGAGAGAGGCTTCATCAGTTCCTATTCCTGTCTCTTAAGCCAGACAGCAACTATTAGATACCACAGTGTCTGTGAAATTCTAGTCACCTGAAAGAGAAATGACCATTAACATGTGGTTCTGTGCTTAGAGCATTGCATTGGGATTGAGAAGGCCTGACTTGGTGACAGACCTGCTGAATGATCATGGACATGCCATGACCCTCCTCTCTGTTTATTTCCTGGTCTGTAAAAGGGGGACAATGAGACTGACTACCTTTGTAAAATACTTTGAGAACTACTCATGAAAAGCTCTCTGTAAGCATGAGGTAGTGTTAATTTCTCCAACCCTAGGGAGCAGCTAGGGAGATACCTGCTTACTGACTGAGTCCAGGTGGAGGAGACTAGTGACGGTCATCTGCAAGAACTGCACTGGGGCTTGGGGGAGAGTGGAGTGAGGTCCATGACAGGGCAGAGGTTGGGAGAGCACAGCCATTTTCTAGACCAGTGGTTCTCAATCACTGTGGTGTGACACATTAGTGTGTTGTAGCTTCCTGACTGAGTGTGTTTCCCACCACCAAAAGAACCTTGCCAGCAGTGGGTAACCTCCGTTCCTGGTATCAAGAGGGAAGGTGCCAGGAGTGGCAATGTAGGGCTTAATACCTCAGAATTCCTCTGTCATGCCAGAAGGTCTCAGTGGAGATGGTCTTGGTCCAACTGAATCTCTCTGTGGTGCTGGGGAGTGTAACCAGCATGGGGCTTAATGACACTGACTTCCCCAGCCACACTGAAATGTCTTGGCAGAGTGGGGCTCTGGGAGGCGGCAGAGATTCCAGCTGCTGCTGAAACTTGGCTCCACAGGTTTTTTTTTTTGGTTGGGGGGGGGGCTCCCAACTGTGTTGTCATGTGCCAAGGGTTGAGAACTTCTCCTTTAGACCAGCAGGATGCCAGGGAAAGGGCAGGCATATGCTGCAGCTGAGCTGTGGGGGACTCAGCCCAGCCCCCCATCTCAGGGAGGGCCAGATTAACCTTTTGTGGGCTTAGCACCAAACATGTTTGTGGGCCCTCCTTAGGTCATGATGGGCGCCTTCTAAATTTGGGTCTGGTGTGGTGATGTGACACACTATACCCATGTATGCTTTTATGGTGTGATTGTTTATCATTCATTTTCACCCTTATAGTGTAAATGTGTGTTGTACACCTCTGCTTAACATGCAGAAGGTCCTGGGTTCAATTCCCAGGGGGTTGGACTTGATGATCTCATGAGGTCCCTTCCAGCCCTATGATTTGATTTGATTTGATTTGATTTAATGCAAAGTAAGTCAAGCCAGGTGTTTTTGGAATGCTCCCAACATACAGAACATTACTGTTAAAGTAGCTTATTTGTTGCAATGTTATATGCATGGTTATGAAGCTCTGCTATGTAACATTCCCAAATGTGTGTCTCACAGCTTGAGGCAGATCTAAGTAAAACCTTCTAAAAGCAAAGAAGTTGTTCACACCTCAATAAGGCATGTATAAAATGTGCCAGCTGGTCCAGGTAGAGCTCTGCATGGACACAAATCTGTGGATCCACAGGAATAAACTTTCACCTAACCCACAATCCATGCTCCCTTTTTTAGATTTACCTGCATCTGCTCATCAGTTGTTTCAAAGCCAGCAGCCCTACATGTGCTGTTGAGCCCTTGCCACCGACACAGCTGAGGAGCCCCATCTAACAACTGATTAACTGTTGAGACCTGCAGACTGCCTGACACCTGATTAGACTCTCCTTCCCACCTAACTGCAGATGAGCTCCTCCAGCCTGCTCTCCCCCCAAATGACTGATCATCCCTGTCCTTCCACTTAACAACTGATCAGCAGCTTAGTCATACTAGCAGTCTAACAGCTGGGACCATCCAACTGCAATCTGCAAGAAATGGTCTGTGGATAGATGTGGATTTACAAGTCTTTGCTTCCAGGAATAATGGACCTGCCTTAGTATCAATAAGGGAACTCTCATGGGACTTGGAGGGATTCACAACAAAGAGAATCCTGTGGCACCTTAAAGACTAACAGATTTTGTTGGGCATAAGCTTTCATGGGCTCCAACTCACTTTGTCAAATATAAGATGTCTGTCACCTGACCTTGAAGAGACAGATGAAAGAAAATATTACAAAGGGGGACTTTTTGGTTGCGAGCTCTCTCTCTCGTACTTCAATTTCCATCTACAAAACAACATTAAGTAACTTAAAGACTGTGCAAAGTGGGAGGGCCTGGCTGAAGGAGTGAGCTGGCCTGCAGCAAGCATTATCTAAGTGGTTTTCAAACTTTTCGTCAGGACCTAGCTGAAAAAAATATCATTTATGCACATACCTAAACAATTACATCTTTCAGCAATACATTCCAGCAGCAGCAGGGTGCACCATGACTAGGGTTACTAGATAGAAAAGCACTGAAAGGAGGACAGGAAAGTATGAGAAGGAGGACATTAGGGTACATATGGAGAAAATGTAGTATTAATGTAATATGTTTGTTTTTAGAGGGCCCTGGAACGCTTCCCCCTAAAAATAGGATGTTCTGGGTATTCTAGCATCCTTTAACCCCTGTAAGTAAAAAGCCAGACAAATCATGTATTTTTAAAATGCCTGCCAGATGGAGGATGTGAAGGTAAAAAGGAAAACATGTCCTCCTCTTGCTGGATATCTGGTAATCCCAACCATGACCCAGTACTGGGTCCTGACCCATGGTTTGAAAACCACAGCTTTATCTGACTTGATTACTTTAAAGCAGGGGTCTCCAAACTTTTTCACTTGAGGGTTGAATCTGCTTTTACTTTATTACTAATAGGCCAGACCCCTGACCCGCCTGCCCACTGGCTCCCCCAGACCCTTCCTCACTGGCTCCCTGACATTCCCCAACCCCCAATCCCCCTCACCTGGCAAGAGCTGCAGTGACATCCTGAATCATTCCCTGCCAAGGTTGCCTCTGCCCTGAGCCATGCATCTGAGCATGCTTATGTGAGAGATTTGAAAACTCCCCAGCCTGGCTGCAGTTCCCTGCAGGCTGGGTGACAGTGCTTTCCGGGCTGTAGTTTGGAGAGTCCTGCTTTAAAAGGTTAAGCTCAGTTTAGAATGCAATATGCCAGGCGTGGCCGAACTGTGGCTCGGGAGCCACATGTGGCTCTTGAATGAAAAATTGTGGCTCCCGGAAGAATGTCAGCAAATCAATTTAGGAAAGCAGCCCTAGCCTAGAAGTTCAGGATGGGCTCGGGACAGTGGGAGAAGTGTGGAATGGTCAGGATTTTAAAAAACTTGCCACTAACTTGCAGTCGTCTACACTGAGCAGCAGCTAAGTTTTTACTATATAGGCCTAATTTTCATGGCACCCTTAAGTAATTATTAGAATCTGACATTAGTAAGATCAATATTTGTCCTCTTTTTACAATAAAATTAAAGTGTACAATGAATTTTAAGCTTAGTAATTTTGGAATAGGTAAAAGTATATGGCTATAGGCCTCAGTGCGGCTCTCGAAGGTTTAATAATCAACCTGTGTGGCTCTTGAGTTCTATAAGTTTGGCCATCCCTGCAATATGCATCTGTTTCATCCTGATCAAATATGACTCATGACCTTAAAAACTTATAACCACTTAAAATCTTTCTGTACTTAATAGATTTATTTTTATCTAAAGCAGGGTATGTGGTTTAGTGCATATTAGACACTTAATTTAAAGTGACAAAGCTGGTGCATAGGAATTTCTTTGATATACTGACTTATTTATGAATTTGCAAGGTTCAGTGAGCCAAGGCCATCTCTAGGAAGGGGAGGGGGGACCTAGGCCAATTGGCCTCTGGGGGCCTTCAACCTCAGTTCTGGGGGGGACAGGATGGGCTGGCTAAGAGGCTGTGCTCCCTGCTCACACCCCTGGGACAGCTGCCCCACCCCCAGAGAGAGGGTTGGTTAACCTAGAGGCTGGGCTCTGTACTCCTCCCCACCCTGTGCCTTCAGCTTGCTGCCAAAGGCAGTGGCAGGGGCAGTGCAGCAATGGGGGGCCTGTGGGCCTTGGGATGGTTGCCCTGCAAGGATGGCACTGCAGTGGGCAACACTGATCAGTGCAAGATGGAAGTTCCTAGGTCTGCATCTGGGAATGTTTGCTGGGTCATTCTATCTAGTGCAAGGGTCTGCAACCTGCAGCTCTGGAGCTGCATGCAGCTCTTTCACTGCCCTCTTGTGGCTCCAGGTACAACACCTCCCCCCCCCGCCATTTAGAGACCCTGCAGGTGGCTCACTCCTGGCTCCAGGTGCCCTTCCCACCACTCAGGGACCCTGCAGGCAGCCCATGTGAGCCTGCTGGCTTCCTGCTCCCCCTCCCCTGCCAGGGGATCTTGTGGTAGGCACCCTGGCCCAGCTCCCACAACCAGGAGGCTACATCCATTTTGGATCCCAAAACACTTGGCTATAGAAAGCATTTTTTAAAATGGCTCTTCTTATCTTTTGGGTTGCTGACCCCTGATCTAGTATACATAATCCCATTAGTGGCTAGTCAGAAGCATGCACTGAGTTGTGGGCCACTTGCTTACAGGAGGCTGTGTGTGGGCTCACCCAAGAAAGGAGGTTCACAAACATATGGTGATGTTACCCATAAACCAGAGCACCCCACCTTTTCCCAAGCCATAGGGCTCCAAGGATAACCCTGTCAATTTAAAGGGGCAGCTGTATTAGTCTAGTCCAGCAAAAAAAGCAAGGAGTCCTGTGGCACTTAAAGACTAACAGATTTATTAATCGCATGAGCTTTCATGGGAGAAAATCCCGTTTTGTCAGATGCTTTGAAGATGGGGGAATTTACAGAATGGGATGAAAATAAATGCAAGGGAGTGTAAGACATGGGATCAGGTCATGCAGTAACAGGAAGTCAGAACAGTTGTTAAGATTCAAACACTGGGAAACAGCACATAGAGAAAGGTGAAGTCAAATTACCTGTTGTAATAGGAAAAGAAACCATAGATAGTCATTATTCAATCCTGCATTCACACAATCTAATCTGAATATCAATTCTAATTCAGCTGTTTCTCTTTGAAGTCTTCGGTCCCACTGACTTTCTTGAGCACTGTAGCAAGGTGAAACCCAGGCCCAGGATCTTGCAGTCCCCCTGCTGGTCAGGGAAGTGCACGGACCCAGTGTGGGCCAGGAACCAAAGGGGCTGGGCTGGAGGAAGGGAGGACTATTTAAGGGAGTGGACTGAGCAGCCACAGGGGAGAAGGTGAAGGGGTACCAGGCTGAAGGTGGAGCTCCCTGACCAGGGAGAGTGAGGGTGTAACCAGAACCTTGACGACCCCACCTACCCTGCCCAAGGCAAGGACCTGGAGGAGTTACCTTCGGCTGAGGAACCACCTGAGGGAGGAAATGAGCAGGGTCCGCAGGACCCGGATGAGCTGCCCTCCGCAGAGGACGTGGCAGACCCAGGGCCGACCAATGCCGGTGACCTGAAGGAACTACCGCTGGCTGAAGGTACAGAGGGAGGTCCGGATCCGCCCGCAGCAAAGGCTGAAAGCCTGACGGGCATACCGTGGGGAAGGTACCCGGGGGTTTGGTAGGGAGGAAGTAGCCCAGGGGTGGGGCGCGAACTAGCCCTGTACAACCCAGTGTGTTTTGGCATGCGCACCACTGGCTCTCGGTGGCCTGCGGCCAACCAATAGGGCCCTGGGCTGAGACGCAGTGGAGTGGGCGGGCCTGCATCTCCCTCCCCCTCATTCCTCACAACCGCGAACCCCCAACACCGAACCTTACCCCATGAACACTGACTGCGTGAGGGACTTTATAACTGTGCTTGCCCGGTGGAGGGCCGAAGCCTAGCTTACTTTATCTGCCTCGCCCTGCTGGGCTCGAAGGCAGGGACTTGGGGTGCTGGATGCACCCAGCAGCCGAGACCACAGACAGCCGCCCCTAGATAGCCGGAACGGCTGCCCGATAGGCAACCCGACTTACAAGCACGTTTGCTAACAAATCTTGTGATTAGAAAGACGGAAGTGCTCAGCAACTTGTTTTTGTGTGTGGTGAGTTCTGATGTCAGTTTTGTACCCATTTATTCTTTTGCGCAGAGGTTGTCCTGTTTGTCCAATGTTTAAGGTGTAGGGGCATTTGTGGCATGTGATAGCATAAATCACATTCATGGATGAGCAGGCGAATGAGCCCTTGATGGAGTAGCTGGCTTGATTAGGACCTATGATGCAGCTAATTGGGCAAAGTTGACAATGTGGTTTGTTGTAGGGGTGTGTGCCTGCTTTAATGTTTCTGTTGTTAGATCTTTACTTGCTGGTGAGTATCTGTTTAAGGTTAGGCGCCTGTCTGTAGGCATGGAGAGGTCCATCTACCAACACTTGAGAGAGTGAGGGACTATCTTCTAGAATAGGCTGTAGGTCCTTAATGATCTGTTGTACAGGTCTGACTTGGGGGTTGTATGTGGTGACCAGTGGTGTTCTATTGTTTTCTTTTTTGGGCCTCTCCTGCAGTAGTTGACTTTGGGGTACCCGTCTGGCTCTGTCAATCTGTTTTCTTACTTCCCCAAGTGGGTACTGTACTTTTAAGAATGCTTGAGAAAACAGAGTCATCCATTCCCAGTTTGCAGGGCTCCAGGTGAACCTAACTTAGTTAAAAAATACAAGGAGTTTGATTCCAAAGGAGCAGCTGTGTAAGTGTACTTCAGCAAAGCAAATGAGGAGTCTTGTCACACTTTTAAAGACTAACATTTATTTATTGCATGAGTTTTCGTGGGTGTAATCCCACTTCATCAGATGCATGAAATGGATGCTGTAGCATGTCAGGTGAATAAGGAAGTACAGAAAAGGGTAAGTCACAAGGTCAGTTCAGTCTCTCTTTTTCTTTTTTTTTTGGAAGTCATAAGAGTGACTTAAGAATTATTTTGCAACGTGTTAGGATTGGTCAAAGAATTGTTTCATAATAGAGTTACGGTACAGCTAAGCAGGACTCAGGTTTCTTTATAAACAATGGAGCCAAAAGAGACCAACAGGCAGGAAGAAAAAAGGAGAGTAAGAAGGAAAGACACAAAGGAAGAAGAATCTGCTTTCAAAGATACTGCCTAAGATGAGAGCTGCTTGAATCCTCTGCATCACTGTGATATGAAGCAACCAAAATCCAGATGAGACTGACCTTGCCTGGCAAATAGAGTAAGTCTTCTTGCCTGATCAGGATTGGTGAGCAGAGCATTGTATGTTCAGCATGACTGACAAGTTTTGCATTTATAAATAGATGTCAAATTATTACTGTGTAAGTCTCTCACTGGTAAAAGATCCTGTAACCCACAGTATATGCCTGGAGCCCTAAGAATTTGGGAAACGGTGAGTACTTTAACTAGATTACAAAGGGGTAGCTGCATTAGTCTAGTTTAGCAAAACAGGTGAGTCTGGTGGCACTTTAAAGACTAACAAATTTATTTATCACATGAGTGTTTATGGGAGAAAAATCTCACTTTGTCAGACACTTGAAGATGGGAAAGTTACAGCATGGGAGCAAAATAAACATCCCCTTGTATTTATTTTGCTCCCATTCTGCAAGTGGGATAGCCATGTTAGGGTATGTTTACACTTACAAATTAATTTGAATTGATGAGGATCAATTCAAATTAAATAAATGCATGGCTGCACTGGCCTTCATTAATTTGAATTAATGAAAGTTAACTTTGAAGTTATAAAACCTGGTTTACCTTCGAAGTGATGTTTAATTTGAACTCATTAGTTTGAATTAACCCAATGGAGCTGTGTTAATTCAAACTAACTGTTAGTTTGAATTAGCCATGGCTTGATTTTTTCCTATGCAATAGCACCCCCTACCTAATTCGAACTAGCAAGTCCTGTGCATGCACATGCTAGTTTGAATTAGGGTTTCTAGTGTGGCCATGTTAATTCAAATTAACTTAATTCAAATTAATCATTATTAGTTTGAACTGATTAGTTCAAATTCAGTTAATTCAACTAACCTTCTAAGTGTAGACATACCCTTAGTCTAATAAAGTTCAGCAAAACAAACAAGGAGCCCTGTGACACTTTTAGGCTATGTCTACACTTAGAAGGTTAGTTTGAATTAACATAATTAAGTCAATTCGAATGAACACAGCCACACTAGAAAACCTAATTTAAACTAGTATGTCCATGCACAGGACTTGCTAGTTAGAATCAGGCAGGGGGTGCTATTGCACAGGGAAAAATCAAGCCGTGGTTAATTCACACTAACCATCCATTCGAACTTGAGAGGTTTTATAGATTCGAACTAGGCTTTCCTTAGTTCAAACTAAGGGATCTCCTTAGTTCGAACTAATGAAAGCTAGTGTGGACATGCACTAATTTTGTTTGAATTAAGCCTCCTCAATTTGAACTAAATTATAATGTAGACATAACCTTAAAGAATAAAATTTATTTATTGGATGAGCTTTCATGGGTGTAATCCCACTTTGTCAGGTGCATGAAATGGAAGCTGTAGCATGTCAGATAAATGAATAAATACAGAGAAGGGTAAGTCACGTTGTCAGTTCAGTCTTCTTCACAAAATCAAACACGTTTTGATTCAGGCAGTGTGGAACAACAGCTAAAAAGGTGAGAATGCTAAAAGGGGGGGAAATCACCTTTGGTAATAAGTGAGCCAGCCCAAATCTCTGTACAGATGTAGTGAAATTATGTCAACTTTGCATATGAATTCCAACTCTGCAGTTCCACACTAGAGTCTTGTTTTAAAGTTTTTCTGTTGAAGCACTGTAATTCTCATGCCTTTCCAGAATGTGTAAGGAGGTTGAAGTGTTCCCCTGGTGGTTTTTGAATGTTGCCATTTCTGATGTCAGATTTGTGTCCATTTATTCTTTTGCACAGGGACAGTCCAGTATGGCCACTATATAAGGCAAAGAAGCATTGTTGGTACATGATGGTGTATGTCAGTAGCGGTGGATGAGCAGGTGAATGAATCCCCTGATGGACTGGCTGATTTGGTTTGGTCTTATGACAGTGTCACTTGAGTAGATATTTCGGCAGAGTTGGCAACAGGCTTTGTTGTAGGGATAAGTTCCTGCTTTAGTGTTTCTGCTGTATGGTGTGTAGTTGCTGGTGAGTATTTGCTTAAGGTTGGGAGGTTGCCTGTAAGCGAGGAGAGGCCTGCTTCCCATAGCTTTAGAGAATGAAAGATCACGTTTCAGGATAGGTTGTAGATCCTTGATGATGTGCTGCAAAGATTTGACTTGAGGGCTGTAGCTGATGACCAGTGGTGTTCTGTTTTCCTTGTTGGGCTTGTCCTATAACGGTTGACTTCTGTGTACTGGTCTGGTTAATTAAAAAGTGCATACTGTAAAGGCAAAATACCGTGTAGATTTTATAACCACAACAGTTATGTGATTCCTTTCCAGTGAGAATGCTATCCAACAAAATTTTCTTTAAGCATCTTAAGATTTTTCATGGTACTATTAAGATAGTAGCACCAGCTTCTTAACAGCTTGATATTGCAGTATTCTGAAGTAGTTTAAGGAATGTGATGATGTGACCATCTTAGCTTATGTCTGTTATCTCTCCTAATATGGCTGCTACTGCCTATTTCCAAAGGGATAGCTGTGTTAGTCTAGTCCAGCAAAAAAAACCAAGGAGTCATGTGGCACTTAAAGACTAACAGATTTATTTTTCGCATGAGCTTTTGTGGGAGAAAATCCCACTTCGTCAGATGCTTCGAAGATGGGTGAACTTACAGAATGGAATGAAAATAAATGCAAGGGGGTGTAAAACATAGGATCAGGTAATACAGTAACAGCAAATCAGAGCAGTTGTTAGGTTAAAACCCTGAGAAACCTGAAGTCAAATTACCTTTTGTAATGGGAAAAGAACCCACAGTCTCAATTCAATCCTGCTTTCACAGAATTGAATTTGCATATTAATTTGAGTTCAGCTGTTTCTCTTTGAAGTCTTGATGTCCCAGTCACATTTCTGATGACGGTCATTAACAAACCATTTATCGAGTGATTAGAGAGATGGAAGTGCTCAGCAACTGTTTTTTTTGTTTTGTGGTTTCTGATATCAATCAGCTCTATGCTCATTTGTTTTGCGCGGGCATTGTCCTGTTTGTCCAATGTATAAGATGTTGGGGCATTTCTTGCACATGATGGCATAGATCACATTAGCAGATGAGCAGGTAAATGAGCCTTTGATGGAGTAGCAGGCTTGATTAGGGCCTATGATGGTATCTATTGTGCAGATATGCAGGCAGACTTGGCAGCATGGTTTGTTGCTGGGGTGTGAGCCTGCTTTAATGTTTTTGTTGTTAGACCTGTAGTTGCTGGTGAGTATCTCTTTGATTGGGTGGCTGTCTGTAGGCAAAGGGAGGTCTGTCTCCAAATGCTTGAGAGAGTGTGACCCAGGCCTCCTGAGATAACCTTCTGAATGTGCCAAAATCAGGGCAAGCTGCAAAACTAGGGGCCAAACCCCCAAACCACTGATGGGTGATACTTAAACCAGTCTCCCAGTCAGCAACAAAACATGCTTCTGATTCCCCCACTCTGGTCATCACCAAGCATAACAAAATAGAAACAGCCCCCTTATGCACATACATTCCCATGGTGCCCACTAGCCACTGGGTCTCTTAAAGAAATAGGTTCTCCTGACCCCAAAGGGACAGCCACAACTCCCAGACCAATATAAGCTTGGATCTTACCCAAAATACCACGCTGCCAGCCAAACTTTTACTGACTACAACTAAAGGTTTAATATAAAGGGAAAACAAACAAAATATGAGAGATGTTAAGGAGTTAGTCAATCACATACATACAAATGATTTAGAGTCCATAGAAAGCATATCCTTGAAGATCCTGTGTTTAGCAGATTAGCCTCACTCCTCTGGTGTGCACCCAGCAGCAGCTGGGTGGGTCTCAGTCCTTTGTTCAGTCCCAGAAGAATAGTTCCAGAGGAGGGACAAAATGAAGATGGGTCCCCTGCCTTTTATCTCAGTGTCCTTGCCAGATCAAAATGGAGTTGGGCCACATGGTCAGTCTGGGTAACTGGTCAAATGGGTTTCTTCTTGGGCCCACTGCAGCTGGAAGCCTCCCTGATAGGGGCCATTAAGAGGAACAATAGTTTTGCAGATGACCAGTCTGGGATTGCCTTAAGAACAAATCACTTGGAACACATGTAAAAACAAATAGATTCCTAATTTCTAATGCAAATATGATACCTACATAAAAATCATATAGTCATTCTTAGCAGATTACAGCCTTGCTGTTGATACCAAACATGGCATATCACATATGGATTATCACAAATATGAAATATTAATATGAAAAATAAACAAACACTCACCCAGACCCAGGCAGCATCAATCCCCCCTTCCCCCTAGCCACACAGGGAAGCCATTTCCCCTGCCACCTCTGGCCATGGTAGGGAAGTGATCCCCCCTGCTGGCTCTGGCTGCCGTGGGGGGACATGATTGCCCCTGCTGGCTCTGGCCACGGCAGAGAGAAGTGATACCCCACCCTGGCCGGAGCCAGCAAGGGGGATGCCATGGTCGGAGCTGGCAATTGGGGTCCCTATGCTCCTGTGATGGGAAGAAAGGACCCCTCCCCTGCTGCCAGCTCTGGCTGCAGCAGAGAAGTCATGCCCCCTGACGGCTCTGGCTGTGGTGGTGGATCACTTCCCTCTGCTGGGGCTGGAACCAGCAGGGGCAGTTGTGCCCCCCTGTCACAGCCAGAGCTGGTAGGGGGGATCAATTCCCTGCCATGGCCAGAGGCAGCAGCGGTAATGGCTTCTCCACAGTGCCTTTTAAATTGGCCCCCAAGGCAAAGCCCCTTTCCCCAGAGGCGTTGCTGGGTGGGCAATGGACCTGGGGCACGGGCCCAGCCCCCACCCCCAGGGGCAGGCCCTGCCCCCTGGCCAGGGATAGGTCCAGGGGGAGGCCACACGGCCGTGAGCAGCTAGGCTGCGGCGCGGTGCTGCCAGAAGCGGCAGCGGGCGGCCAGGCCCCCGATCCCTGGCCGGGGATGTGGCCGGGCGGCCAGCCGGGCCCTGGATCCCCCCCTGGGGATCCGGGGCCTGGCCACTGGTGGCCGCGTCCCCATCCAGGGATCTGGGGCCTGGCTGCTTGCTGGCGCGGGTGCGGGCCTGGCTTCCAGCGGCCACTTCTGGCTGCGCTGCGGCCAAGCCGCTCGTGGCGGCATGGCGTCCCCTGACCAGGGCCTGCCGGGTGGCCGGCCAGGCCCTGGATCCCTGGCCGGGGATGGCGCCGCCATGGCCACGACCAGCTGTGGATTGGGCCCCCGATCTCCGGCCCGATTGGGCCAGAGATCCGGGGCACCAGCGTTGGGACCCATGGCATGTGCCCCGGCATGCCTAACGCTAGTGACGCCAGTGCCCCTTACCACCTAGGCCATGGCAGGGGGAAGCAGCAGGGCCAGCTCAAGGGGTTGTGGCGCCCTGAGCCAACTTTTCCTTTTGTGTCCCCCATGGCCACGCTTCCCCCACCCCACTGCCTTCAGTGTGGAGCCAAAGGCAGTGGGGGGTGTGAATGAGAATGCAGAACCAGGCCTCTGCGCTGGGCTGGCTCGTCCTGCCCCCAGAACGGGGAACAATCAGCCCAGGGGTGGTGCAGGCCAGCCCAGAGGCTGGGCTCTGCTTTCTTGCCCCTCCCCTGGGCCAGCTGTTTCTCCCTAGAGTCAGGGAGGGCCAGCCCAGAGACTGGGCGAGAGAGCAGAGTCTAACGCATGGATTGGCCTGCTCTGCCCATGGGGGCAAAGTGACTGGCTTGGGGAGAGGCGGGAGCATGGGGTCAAGCTTCCGGGCTGGCCTGCCCCACCCCCTGGCACCCCTAAGCTTCAGCACCCTGGGCTGGTGCCACACTGGCTCCAGCGCTGATCCTGAAAGAGAAATTAGAGCCATTTCCTTCGGCTGTTTTGAGAATTTGATCCTGCCTCACTTTACATGGAGGGAAAAAGTAAATCCTTAAGACCAAGAGTTGCATGTCACAAGCTGTGAGTAGTTTCAGTCCCATGGAATCTGAAACCATCTTTGAGGCTACTGCTCTGCTCAGGGGAAGTGGCCGAGAGCAGGGAATGTATTACCCATCAAACTGGGCCCTTGCTGTCAATAAGTCTGACTGACAGTGCATGCCATCCACTTCCCAAAACATACTGAAAAGAGAGCAGAGAGGACTTTTCTCTGTATCCTTTTCTAATCTTGAGAGTCCATGGACAAGAAATACGCACATGCCTTCAATTTTCTACACAGCTCTGCTCTTCTTTACTTCTGCTGCTGTAACTGTGATGCTTTATGGGCCCAGCTTGAACGAAAGGTGAATGAGGAAACATTTTCTTTTGTCAAATTCCAAAGGGGTAGTCGTATTAGTCTAGTAAAGCAAAAAAAGAAAGGAGTCTTGTGGCACTTAAAGACTAATTGATTTATTTATTGCGTGAGCTTTTCGATTTGCTGTTGCAGTATGACCTGATCCCATGTCTTACACTCCTCTGCATTTATTTTCATCCCATTCTGTAAGTTCCCCCATCTTTGAAGCATCTGACGAAGTGGGATTTTGTCCCACAAAAGCTCATGCAAAAAATAAATCTGTTAGTCTTTAAGTACCACACAACTCCTTGCTTTTTTTGCTAGAACAAACATGCTGCTCAATAATGAAACAGTGGGATATTTTGGGCAAAAACAAATCCTCTTCCTATGAGAAGGAACAAGAAACCATTAGTGACTAAATGAGTGTTTCCCAACCACTGTGCCACAGAACCCAGGTGTGCCATCGGCAGAGGCGTCGCTGGGGGGGCAATGGACCCGGGGCACAGGCCCAGCCCCCGCCCCCTAGGGAGAGGCCCCGCCCCTTGGGCAGGGATAGTGCCAGGGGAGGCCATGCCGCCACGAACAGCTAGGCTGCAGCGTGGCACGGCCAGAAGTGGCCGCTGGAGGCCGGGCCCGCGCCTGCGGTGGTGGGCAGCCAGGCCCCTGATCCCCCCTGGGGACAGGATTGCCGCTGCTGCGGGCAGCCGGCTGGGCCCCGGATCCCCGGCCGGGGCCGCCACGGCTGTGGGCTGCCAGCTGGGCCACGGATCCCCAGCTGGGGATCCGGGGCCTGGCCACCTGCCGCCACAGGCGTGGGCCTGGCCTTCAGCGGCCGCTTCTGGCCACACCACACCGCGGCCTAGCTGCTCGCAGCGGCGTGGCCTCCCCCTGGTCCTATCCATGGCCAGGGGCGGGGCCTGCTAGGCGGCCAGCCAGGCCCTGGATACCTGGCTGGGGACGAGGCCGCCGCAGCTGGCTGGGGATCAGGCCTTAGATCCCCGGCCCAATTGGGCTGGAGATCTGGGGCACTGGCGTTGGGACCCGGGGCATGCACCAGCGACGCCACTGGCCATCAGATTGGAGCAGGTGTGCAATAGAATTTTTTGAAAAATTACTCAAGGAGCTCTGATTTGGTTCTTGGCTCATGAATATTCATGGATTCATTTGGAATCATATGGTGGTGTGCCTCTATTTAATTAAAGGTATCAAGGTGTGCCACAACAGAGAAAATATTGGGAACCATTGGACTAAACAGAGCAGAAATCTGCTTCTAAGGTCTCTCTAAAGATCCTCATGTAGGTAAAACTAAGTCAGTTTAATTCAAAGAAAGTCTGGGCTGATCTTTAAGGGATTTCAAGTGCAAAACTAGAAGCATCAAATCTGAAACACTAGGCGAAGCCATTGTGAAAGACTATGTACACCCACGTAACCAGATTGAGTCTGCCTTGCAGGCAGCTATGACCGGAGAAAGGGTGTGCACAGGAACACAGCAAGGAGAGCCCCTTTGCCCCCAAGGGCACCTGTTCCAAACCCCCAGAGTGACCACACACACACTGGGATAGCGCAGGGATTATGGGAACGGGGAAGGTTTATTTACAGAGGTGTAAAGGGGAAACCAACAGGGGAGATGGGCCAGCAGTAACACAGAGTAAACAGCTAACACAGGGCCCTGCAAGGCCCAACAATGCAGCAGGCTAGAGGCAGACGTGAGCTCTGCTTCTGCACCATGAATTCAGAAGTCCCAGCACAGTTCCAGTCCAGAGTTCAGTCCAGCAACATCCTAGTCTTCGGCGCCAGCACTTTCCCAGGAAAAGAAAACCCTCTGATGCCTCTTCTGCTGCTCTCTGCGAACCCAGAGCGACCCCCTCCCCACTTAACTAACTACAACCTCCCCCCTGAGTCCAGGTGCTGTACTCACGGCCCCACAGCTCCAGATGGCCAGTCACTGGATGCTGCTCTGTCCTTGGGCGACTCTCCCCAGCACAGTGTCCTTCTGTGGGTGCTGGCCTGGCATCCCAGTTTCAGGTGCTCTGTCTTCCCTGGCTTCAGGCAGGGCCTCCCTCTTTCTTCCTCCTTCCCAGGCCTCCAGCCCCAGCCCCCTCCTCAGCTCCACAACCTCTCCCACAGGGCAAAAATTTAAAGGGACCATGCTCCTTAAAAACCCCAGGGGGGTTACAACTATAAAATCACCTCCTCCCTCCCCTGCCTCATTTACAAGTGAATCATCCCAGATCACCCCCTCCCCTACCTCATTAACAAGAGAATACAAATCAATAGGTTTGAGAGTTTCTCTCTCAAGCAAAAAAACCCCAAGGAGTCTTGTGGCATGTAAAAGAAGCGCATTGCAAGGGGAACGCCCCTCCAATGTTGGCACCTCCCTGCAATGCTTACCTTGCTTGCCGTGTTCCGCGGGCCCTGCAGAAAGGATACGTGCACTTAGCCCCGTCCCCTGGGATCCTGCAGTTCCCGCCTTCACTCTCCTGCTGTCCTCTCCCTGCGATTAAACGGCCGGGCACCTGGTCCAGCCCAGTATTCTCCCCAGGACTTGAAATTGGGAGAGGTCTCGCTAATTTGGTATAACACTGATTAGCTGACAACTAGGGGTGTTGGGAAATTCTGGGGGGGGGTGTTAGGGAAATCCTTGGTCGTGCCTTTCCCCCACGCTTGTTTCCTGGACTCGCAGTCCTCAGCGGCGCTGACCCTGGCAGCTGCAGACTGGGGGGTAGGATCCTCCCCACTCCAGGGCCGGCTTGAAGTACCCTAGGCTGCCCATTAACGGCCTCAGGGCCGCAAGTCTCAGCCGCCCGCGCGCAGCCTGGCTGATTGCGGGAGCTCGGGCGTGGGGAGGATCGGCTCCCCGTCCGTCAGCAGCGGCCATGAGCCAAGCTTACCCCACCCGCCACGCTCCGCCGGGGGAGCGGGATCGCGACCGCGACCACTCGGGTCTCCCAGTGGCCACCTGGCCCAATCCCGACCTCTGTGCGGCAGCGCGGCTACAGGCCCAGCCCCGAGAGTGAGAAGCGCCATGGTTACCATAGCGCCCAGATTCCAGCACATCGAGGTCACGCCCCTCGCCAGGGGTCCATCCCTTAGAGAGGGCCGCTGTAGGCAAATCAGGACCCACGCACCCCCTTCTGAGGGGGATCCTATGGCGCCACTGTAATTCCGGTACCTCCCCAACTCATTACCTAAAGGGTCAGCCTGTTTCCAAGTCCCGCAGCCCTGAATCCTCAGTTTTGGGTTCGGCCACTTCCGTGACTTCTCGGCTTCCTCCTCGAGTGTGTTCGGCCATTTCCGTGACTCATCGCCCCTCCCGCGCTGGTTGGGCGGTTTCCGTGATGACCCAGTCGTTGTCAGGGCAACGCTAAGTATCTCTGCGCTAGTAGAGGTCTGGAGGCCGCAGCGGCGCTGTCCCACTCCCGTCTCCCCCAGGTCCCCGCGCGGTGCGGCCTGCGTCGCTGTAGCGGGTAAGACTGCGCGGAACAGCGGGCTCAGGGCTCCTAGCTTGGTTGCGGCGGCGGGCCCCTTTTGCATGTTCGCTCAGAGCAGAACAACCAAAGTAACGAAATCTGCCCCGTGCCCGCACATGGGTTTAGATACTACAGTCTTGGCGCCGACCCCCGGCTTTCGGGAAAGGGTCTGTATCTGTGGAGGTTTGGAGGTGTAAATGCAGGCTTGGCTGCCCTGCCCCCCCAACCGCTCACCCCGTACGCTGTGTGGGCTCTGACTGGGCAGCCTTCCCCCCAGCCCCGCCAGGGTGCGAGCCCTTCGTGACGCACAGGGAGGGGATGACGGGGCGCCCCGTCCCCAAGAAGGGCTTGGTTCGGCCAGAAAGTACCTGGTCCCTGCACTTTCCTGCCTATCCAGCCCTGCAGCCCTTAATTTCTCCGTGGGGCAGCCTCACTTCCCTTTACCCTCTCACACTCCCTGGCCTTGGAGAGGGGTGCTGGGTCCATATCCCCCTGGTGCCTGTGGCCGTGGTGCCCACTTTAGTAAGCTGAGGCTGGATAATCATCTGTCTTGGATGATTTAGACCAGGGGTGTCCAACCTTTTTGGGTGAGGGGCCCCATGGCAATTCTTTTGTCAGTCAGAGGGCCGGTGAGAAAATTTTTGATAGATGAGACATGCAAATAGCTTTTATATAATAATTTGCTTACACTGTGTACAGAAGACAAAGGGGGGCAGGGGTGCCGGTGTGAGGGGGGCAAGGCAGAATGTGGGGAGCAAGGCAGGACAGGGGAGCATGGCAGAGGAATGGAGGGGAACAAGGGGGAGGTGAGGGGATCGGGGCAGCTAGGTGGCAAGACTCAGCTACTTCCTGACAGGGACGCCATCAACTCTGTTCTCCTTGCTCCCTGCCAAGCACTGCTCAGGGAAAGGAGAGCAGCGCTGGGGAGAGGGTGAGGAGAACAGAGTCAGACGGAGACAGGACAGAAACCCTGGCAGTTCAGTAGGGCAGTGGTTCCCAAATGCAGAGTTCCAGCCCCCACCCCTATAGCAGCAGCAGCTGAAAGCATTTCGGTGGCTCCACCTTAAGCCCAGCTAGCAGAGAGCTGTGGGAGGCTGGGAGTGTGTAAATCTCCCCCTTGCAGGGCAGAGCAGCTTGTCAGCCAGCCTGCAAACAGCCCAGGGCTTGGGGGGGGGGCTGAGGGTTATGTGTGGCAGGTGTGTGCGTGCGTGTGTGTGTGTGTGTGTGTGGCACAGGGTGTGTAGCTAAGGGGTGGGGTGGCTGTTTAGTTGGGGGGTGTAGCTGTGGGGTGGGGTGGCTGTTTGGTTGGGGGTGTAACTGGGGGTGGGGTGGCTGTGCATGCGAGGGAGTTTAGCTGGGGGCTGGAGGTCTACTTCTGGCCCTGCAGTGACAGGTGGGTCCATCACAGGGAGCAGGGACTGGGGGAGGGTAGGATGGGATCCTCCAGCATGGGAGGGAGCAGCAGTGGGGTGAGGATTTGCCCTGGGTGGCAGGGAGCCACTGTGGGGAAGGGGGAAGGGGCTGATGTGCCATGCTCCCATGCTCTATCTTCCCACTCCCAAGATTCCCCCCTGCACCCTCCACAAAGCCGCTCTTGTTCTACCTTCCTCTCTCCTCTTGCCACCCTTGTGCTGTTCCCCACATGGCTGCCTTTGTCTTCTTTTGCCACCCCTGTCCTGCTGTGCTCTCCACACTCACTCCTGCCACTGCACACAACTCCCGACCTCCCGTGTTTTGCCACCCTGCTCTGCTACCCCTGCTGCCCCACATAACAGCATTTCCGAAACTGTGCCATGGTTCATGAATATTCCTAAGTAATTTCAGTTAATTTGAATATTCATGAGTTTTTTAAAATGGTGGTGTGCCTCAAAAAATTTGAAGGTATGTGTGTGCCACGGCAGAGAAAAGGTTGGGAACCACTGCTGTAGGGGTCACAGGTTTTGGCGCTGGGCATCTCTGTACCAGAAATGTTGATCGGTAACAATTTCTGCAGAAGAGTTTTTGCCAGTAAGGTCAGGGGATGGACAGGGGGGCTGGTGTTAAGGGTGTGAGAGGAGAGCAGAACTGAGGGGATGTCCAGGTCAGGAAGTAGCTGGGTCCTAGTGGTGGTTTTGGGGTAGGCGAAGCAAGCGGCAGCCTAGGGCCACAAGCAATAAGGAGCCCCCACCCTCAATTTGGTGGACAGATATGAAAACAGAGAAAAATATAGAAACTGTTCCCATCTAGCAGAGCTAGTAGGCCTGGAAGCCTAAGCACTTTTCACTCTTGGCTCATCAAAGCAAGCTATCATTAGGATCTGTGCTTCGTCTGAATTGCAGATTTCACCATTATCTGCCCATCACCTTCACTCTGACCTGTTAAAAAAACATGAGTAAGCAATAGACCAGTGGTTCCCAACCAGTGTGCCAGGGCAACACCCAAAGTGTGCTGCGAGCATCCCCAAGAGCTGGAGTTCCTTCCCTGCTCAGCCCAGCCACATGGACTGTGCAGGGCTGGGAAAAGGCAGGGGTTAAAGTAAGGTGGAGGGCACCGAAACACAGTTCCGGGACCCCCTATTTTTAGGCAGGCAGCCTTCTGGACCTCCTAAATATAGAGGAAGGCACTGGAACGTGGCGTTTCAGGGGTCCCCCTAAAAATAGTAGGAACAGCCTGAACGCAGTGTTTTGGTGGCTCCACTTTAGGCTCAGCCAGCAGAGAGGGGTGGGAGGCTGGGAGTGTGTGAATCTCCTCCTGCAGGGCGGAACAACTTGAGTCAGGCAGCCTGAAAACAGCCCAGGGTAAAGGCTTTGGGAGGGAGGCTGCTGGGGGTTGTGTATGGCAGGTGTGTGTGTGTAGCAGAGGTGGGTGGGAGTGGATGTGTAGCTGGTGTTGTGGGGTGGCTATTTGGTTGGGGGTGCGTGTAGCTGGAGGATGGGGTGGCTGTGGGGGGCATGTAGCGGGGGGCTGGAGGCCTAGTTCTGGGCCCTGCAGTGATGGGAGGGTCCATCACAGGCAGCGGGCACTGGGGGAGGAGAGGACGGGACCCACTGGGGTGGGAGGGAGCAGCAGTGGGGTGAGGATTTGCCCTGGGTGGCAGGGAGCCATTGTGGAGAAGGGGGAAGTGGGTGTTGTGCCATGCTCCCCTGTGCCGTACTTTCCTACTCCCCAGGTTCTCCCCTGTCCCCCACAAAGCCACTCTTGTCCTCCCTTTCTCTCTCCTCTCTTGCCACCCTTGTGTTGTTCCCCACATGGCTGTCCTTGTCCACTTTTGCCATCCTTTCCCTGCTCTGCTCCCCACACTCACTCCTGCCACTGCACACGACTCCTGACCTCCCGTGTTTTGCCACCCCTGCTCTGCTACCCCACATAAGAGCATTTCCAAAACATTGTGGCATGGCTTATGAATATTCATAAGTACTTTGAGTTAATTTGAATATTCATGAGTTTTTTAATGCGATGTGCCTTGAAAAATTTTAAGGTATCCAGGTGTGCTACGGCAGAGAAAAGGTTGGGAACCACTGCAATAGACAGCACAATAGCACGGACTTTTCCAGTGGCCTCAGCTTTTGATTCCTCAGTGTGGCCATTTTTTCTGCCATTTTTTAATTCTGTGAAATATTGCCTTTTCCTTTTCTTTTTTACCTGTTCTTTTACATTTTCCTTTGACTTTGTGACAATTTTTACTTGGCTTTGGTTAGCTCAGGTTACCAGGTAGGTCCATATAGGCTGCTACATATAAATGCAGTGCTGCGCTTAGGCAATAATTACAGCTGTGTGTGATGTCTGTGCTGTATATCTTTTCGGTAAGTAATTTTTTAGCTTCTTCTGTACTTACTATTTAATATTTTTGAGGGGGGCAGAGTCTTATAAACTTATAAAGTATTTCAGAGAATTTCATTGAAATTTGGTGTTTCTAATTTATAGCTACACACTAGATACCTTATTTTCACTTACTGTTAGTTCTTATAATTATTTGTATTTAATGTCTAGTGCACATAAACCCAAGCCAATATGAAAAATTTGTAAGATTTGATTGCCAAAAATTTTAAATATGGTTATTTTAGTTATTTTTGAGCCATCATTAATGTTAACATTTTTTATTTATTATTTAATGCTTACTTTTAAAAAAAAATTAAAATGTTCATTTTAACGTTGTAGTTTAGCATTAGCTCATTTATGTTAAGTCAAAGATGATGAACTTACAAGCTTCATGATGGGAAGATCTTTAAAATATCATACCAAAGAATAATTTACAAGTTCCAGAGGGATAGTCATGTTAGTTTGGTTCAGCAAAACAAAAAAAAGTCCTGGGGCGGGAATGGTGGTGGTGGGCAGTTAGGGGTGCAGGTAGGACTGGGGCCATGGGGAGGGTAGCAGTGGGGGCTGCACAGTGGGCCTTCGCTTAGGGCCCCCAATTGCCTAAGGCCGCCTCTGCTGGGTCCTGTCAACTAGCCACACTGCTTCCTTGCCCCTTCACCCTCTCAGAACTGCCACAGTTTGTCCTGTGTTTGTCCCCCTGTGTTCTCCTCACTCCCACTCAGAACTTCTCTCCTTCCCCTGGATTCCACTTGCCCTCAGGCAGAGCTGGATAAAGGGGTGGTGGCTCCCCCAGCCAAACTTTGATTTGGCCTCCCCCCCCATCTCATTCATGGAGGTTGAAAATGAATGTCCAAAGTGCATAAATCTCCAACATCTGCCTGCAGAGGGATTTAAAGTGCACTCTGCCTGCATGACTTGAGCTGCAGGTTGACTAACAGTACCTGAGTTGCTAGGAAAGAGTTGAAGAGGCGGGAACCATCCTGATCTTCAGGGGTGCTAGGCAGGACCGTAACTACGGTGGGGCCAATGGGGCTTTGCCCCAGGCTGCTTGAGTGGCTCAATAGAGGTGCTTGTTTAAAAGGCATGTTTTGTGGCACCAGCCCCAAGCGCCGCTAATGGCAAGGGGCGCGTTCCAATCAGAACGTGCCTCAGGCGGCAAAACAGCATGTTAGGGCTCTGGGGCTAGGTGCCCCTAAGAACTGTCACCTGAAGCCATGTCTGTCTCTTGCCTCACAGTGGAGCTGGCCCTGCCCTCAGGCTTAGTTTTCCTCCACCCCATTACACCAGACTGAACACAATGCCAGCTAAGCTCACCACCACCCCCAACCCCCACCACATAGTGCCTTGCTGGCTCAGCTTTTTCAGGTGCACTCCATGGGCTGGATGAAAACCCTTGACAGGCTGCAGTCTGGCCTCTGGGCTGGAGGTTGGACAAGCCTGGTTTAGACATAACAAATCCTGCATCTTGACCAGTGATTAGACTTGGATGACCTTTGTGGTTCCTTCTAACCAAATGATTCTATAAACTGACTTTGGCGAGAGGGAGAGTGGAAAAAAAACAGCAAAATCTTCTGGTGAAGAGTTGGCCCACATGGAGGTCATTGTAGGTTCAGGGCCTAGACTAGATTTTTACAGACCTTTTCATTTTAAAGATTACATCTTCAGATTGTTAAATAGGTAAGAGGGAAAAGTATTTTAAAAAACTGAATTTATATTGACAGTGTCCCCTGAAACTTGGCTTTTAAATCTGTGGCCCTTTATCCACAATCTGTATTTGTCCATCTTTAATTTCTGTCACTTGTGTAATATAACTTGGTTTTGTACATTTTTGTACATAATATTCCAATAATTTAAAAGTTTGTTTGAAAAAGTTTAAATGGTGGAGGAGAGGCACCCCTAAGGAGAGACTTTATAGAGGTAATTGCAGAGTTTGAGGGAATTATCCAAGAAAAGCATTCAGAAAACTAAGTTTATTAATGTTTGCTGATGGATTGTCTGGCAGATATGTATTAAGCAAGGTTCAGCAAGTGGGGAAACCCTATACTCTTTGAGGTAATAGATTTGGAATCTGGGGTATCTAATAATATCACATATGGAATATAAACACCTTTAGGAGTTGTGGAAATCACGACAGAGAATGACGACATAACTGGTTTACTTGAACCTAAATGGTGCAGCTGTGTATGTGGACTGTTAAAATGGCATGCTGGTTTGTTGTTGCGTGTTGCATACTGATAACCTTAAATTTGCTCATCTGGATTTAGAAAAAAGAAATTCTCCCTATTTTAAGAAATTTGATTTTTGTTTTGAAAGATATGTTGCTATTTACAGTTCCAATCCTGTAATTGATAACACATGGGAAGAGAAGTTAACAAAAATCCCCTCAAAATGTCATTTTGGCCTTTTTTATTCTCACCACACTACAGAGAAGAGGGCAATATGTTTTTAATCTTGCCTGGTTCTCAATTTAATTTGACTGTTAGAAATGTTTGTTTTCTTTGCACAGATCTTGTTGCCGCCTAGGACTGCATATGTCATTATGGCTGTGTACGTTGATCACAGAATAGAAGTTCCTGATTCAGTTGCATCAGGGTCACCTTCTCATATAACTTGGCACCCTCTTCATCCACTTCTGGCTGTTGCTTCCATCAGTCCAACCTCTGGAGGCAGTGTGGATATCTATCTGGAACAGGTAAGCATTCAGGAACATCTTTTTTGATCTTGATGTCACTTTGCTATGATCTCTTTATCATTGTTATATTCATAGAATTATGAAGTTTAACAGGTTTTCAAAGATCATCCTGTTCAGACTCCTGGAATCCTCCTCTATCAATTTGTAGTGCTCATGATGCTCAGTGATCTGATAGCATCCCATGTGGAACACATACTCCCATGCACTCACATCACATATTCCCATCTTTAGGAGTTGTGGAGATCAAGACAGAAGAACTGACATCATAACTGGTTTACCTGAAACTATGGTACATGATGCAGCTATGCATGTGGTTTGTTTATGTGGTATGGTGGTTTGTTATGGTGCATTGCAACAACCACAGGGAAGGGGCCTGGTGGGGGTCAGGAAACCAGCAGGGAACTTGCTCAGCTGCCAAGGCCGTAACTAGGCCAGGGTGAACGGGGCAAAGTCCCAGGCGCTGAGTTTTAGAAGGTGCAGGGAAAAGATCTGGCTCCCCGCGGTGGGGGGGGGTGGATCAGGATCCAACCCCAGCCACCCTGGGGAGCCAGATCCATTCCCCATGCCCTCTAAAATTCAGCGCCTGGGACTTCCAGTGCTGCTGGGGCTTCCTGTGCTGCCTGGGAAGGCAATGGCTGCTGCAAACAGATCCAGTTTCCCTCTGCTCCGGTGGTGGTGGGGAGCCAGATCTGTGTCCAGCCACTACCAGAAGGCAGCTAGGAATGGATCCGGCTCCCCGCCACCTTTTGTTGGTGGGTGGGGACAAATCAGAGACCAGTGGGAGGGCACCTTGGGGCTGCTTGCCCTGGCAGCCATGGGAATTAGTTATGGCCTTCTCAGCTACATCCATAACTTGCTCAGCTGCATCTTTAGCTTAGGGAGAACATTGCTGGTTGGGCCCCTGCAGCTCAGGCTGGCCTCGTATGTCTCCTCTGCCAGAGCCATGGGGACCCTAGTGTAGAGGCCCAACAGTACTCCTAGCCCTGGAAGGCTGCCATTGCTGGAGGCAGCTCAGTGTGCCAGCAAGCCCCAAGCCCCTGGAATGCTACTGCCATGTGCTGGTCTGGTAGCGTGGTGGGAGACCCATGGACTGTGGCCCCTGGATCCCAGCCCCCCCCCCCCCAATTGGCTGAGCATCTCTTAGTGCTGAGTGCTGGCCTGTCTCTCCTTGGCTGGTAGGTCTGTTGTGTGGGCCCCAGGGCTGGCATGCCCCAGCGCTGCTCTTTCCTGCTCCCAGGCTGGACACCATCACCATGAGAGAGTGGGGGACAGGAGCCATGGATGGGCCCATGAAAGTAGGCAGCTTGGGGCCTCCAGGCACCTTAATCCAGCCCTGTCTACAGTATGTGAATAAAAATTTCTTTAGAGTTCTGAGTTACTACAGAGAATTCGTTGTTGGGTGACTGGCTGATGAGACTTGTGCATGTGCTCAGGGTTTAACTGATTGCTGTATTTGGGGTTGGGAGGGAATTTGGGGTTTTTCACCTTCCTCTGTAGCGTGGGACATGGCTCAGTTGCTGGTGTATTTCCTGTATCTTAAAGTCTTTAAATCATGATTTGAAAACTTTAATAACTCAGTTATAGGTTAGGTGCTTATTGCTGGAGTGGGTGGCTGAGGTTTTGTGGCCTGCATTGTGTGAGAGGTCAGACTGGATGACCATATTGGTCCTGTCTGACCTTAGTCTATGAGCTAGTCTATGCTACGCAGTTAGGTTGATATAAGACAGTTTATGTTGATCTCATTTTGCCAGTGTCTACATCTCAGCCTTCCTTCTGCTGATGTAGTACCCTACTACACTGACATCATAACTCCAACTCCATAAGAGGTGTAAGACTTATTTTTAGTCAGGGTGAAGCAGTGGCTCTGTAGAGGCTGCCTCCCTAATGTCAGCTATTGGCTGTTTTGTCAGTTTCATGGCAGAAGCATAAAAGTGACAAGTTGGGCAAGTAGAGATCAACTGCTTTGTCCTTCCCAGGTGAGCAGGATGGTTGGACCCCCTGCTCCTGACTGGGGGAGAATAGAACCCGCTCCTGGCTAGGAGGCAAAAAGCCTGGGTGGCTTCCTCCCCCCTGCTGAGAGCAGGCAGCCTTGTGAATTTCAGGGTTTCATGAGCTATGAAACTGACATGGCTTCTGGCTCTGCCTGGGGAGTAGACAGGAGAGAGTGGAACTAGGGCAGCTGATACCTCACTTTGGGAATTGGGAAGGGAGAAGCCCTTGGCAGCTTCCCCTTCTGCTTGTGGTAACAAAGAGTATGTGTGTGTGGGGGGGGTGGGGGGGTGGAGCCCAGTGTTCCCGGCATGGAGCTGTCTGAGGAGCTGAGAGACAGGGTCGTCAGCTCCCCGCATTGTCCCTCTTAGGCCAGTGGAAGTGTGCGCCATCGACTCCGAGATGTTAGTTTGGACATGGACCACTGCAGTCATTACTACAGCGACTGTAAGTTGATCTAATATAGGTCAACGTACGTTTCTAGTGTAGAAATACCCATTGTATCTGTGAGAGTTCCTCATAAGTGCTGAGAGAAGAAAAGCAAAGTGAGGCAGAGACTTCATTCCTATATTGTGTGTGTTCATAAATAATTACCATGTATGTCAATTCTTTTTACAAACACATGTGAAGTACTTGTGGACAACATAGGAAAGAAATGTCTTATGTGCCACTTCATATGTTACTGCAGTGTGCTCTGTGCTTCCCTCTAAGGCAGAAAATATCTTTCTTGGTGGAGGTCAGATGTGTGTTGAATTGTAAGAGTGTTTATCCCAAAGCTCTGTACTCAGGTCTTTGTTTCCATTTGTAGGGAGAGCATGTGCCTGATTCACACACTGAAAGGAGTTTTCAAGCCACATCCCTTAGTTGGCACCCATCCAGACTGATCCTGGCAGTGGGTTGGGAGACTGGAGAAGTGGTGGTGATTAACAAACAGGACAAAGAGTATCACACAGTACCCGCCAGCCATAATGCTGAAATCACAGTCCTCAGCTGGAGTACTAATGGTACCCGCCTTGTGTCCGGTGATAGGGTAAGTAGAAAACCTGACGTGCCGTCAGTGTGCTGGATGCTGGGTAGTGAGTTCTGGTGGTGGAGGAGAGTGGTATTTTTAATAGTAGTTGTCAGGGGACATATGGGGAAAAGGTAAGTCCAGTTTCATTATAGTAAATTTTAGTTTGTGTGCTTCTGGAATGAAAAAGGGTATATACTGAGATTTCTGCAGCTTTATTTACTGGCTTACCTGTAGTGCTCATCACTATTGTATCTAAGCAAATTTAAATATTAATTAATTAAACTCCACAATCTATTCGGTTGTAAATTAGTATTTAAAGATGGGGAAGCTGAGGCACCAAGCAGGGAAGTAACTTGTCTGATGCCATGTAGGAAGTTTGTGACATAGCTGTTGATAGAACCAAGATCTTCTGAGTCCCAGTTCAATGTCTTTACCACAAGCGCCCTCACATTCTTCCTCTACTTTTGTATAGCGACCGTCCTTAAAGCACAGCAAAAATGTTCCAGTTCTCCTTGTATCTGTGTATTTTTTTAGTTAGAGCAAGGAGCCAAAAGACACCAGTAGAAATCATTTTTGGGAGAAAAGGTGTTATGGAAATATTAGTACTTGCTGAGTTGGTTGCTCTTTTATGCAGTGAAATGAGGAGTTGTCTAGTGACTATTAGTGCTTAATATTGAGTATTCATACCAAATTCTGTTTCTGCCAATTTCTGAGCCACAAAAGAAAAATGCTGTTCGTTCCTTCATGAATCTGATAACGTGGGTTGGAGCCAATGAAAGCTTGTGGGATTTTCTGCCACGTAAGCTCATGTGATAAATAAATTTGTTAGTCTTTAAGTGTCAGAGGATTCCTTGCTTGTTTTGCTGAACTAGACTAACATGGCTACCGCTTTGGAGCTGAAGAAATTTATTAGTCTTTAAAGTGCCATATGACTCTCATTGTTTTTGCTGTACAAGGACTAACATGGCTACCCCTCTGGAACTGTTCCTATTGTCTGTTTTCTGTGATCTTTCTTGATGCTCCCTAGGGTAAGTCAGAGCTTACCCAGAGATTTCAGCTTTTATGTTTTGAGGTTTACTGTTGGTAAGAATCAAGGAAAAAATGTAGATCTGCATTATTGGTTGTAAAATGTCTTATGTTTGGTGGTCTTGACAAAGAAATTGACTGATAAAAGCCACAGCTGAATTATCCATTTACTTATCAGATAATTTGGACAACAGTGGCTAGGTTAAAGCAAAGGAGAGAGCATGAAGTACTGTGTAACTGAAGGAGGTTTAATATTGAATAAACAGTAATATGCGTATCTTATTTCTGGAGAATTCTGCACAAAAATTTAAGATGTCAGCACACAGTATTTTAAAGTTTTGCAACATTCTGCAAGTTTTATTTGTTAAAATAGCACAATACAATCATGTTAGTTTTGGTTATTTTGGTAACCTATTTAAACTACAATATGGAAGAAAATCACAGTGAGTTAGTAAATAGAGCCTTAACTGTAATCTAGCCCTTTCGTACTACACTTGTGCAAGAAAAAAAGCTGGAAAGCACAGAGATTTCCTTAGCAGAGGATTACCTTGGTGTGGAAGAGTCCTAACTATTCTCCTGTGTCAGTCCCTACACAGGAAATAAAGAGGGCTAGGGAAAGGAGCCTCATTGATTGATTGTCATCATTTCATCTGTGAGAGACTGTGGAAGTTGCACTATGATGTAGATGGTTTGCAATGTCTCATGTAATTGAATAGTCAAATCAGAGATTTGTATAATTTTTGGCAGGTATTGCAAATATGATGTCTTGGTTGAGAGCTGCTTGCTTCCTACAAGCTCTTTTCTCTTCAAGTTGAAGGAATAAGCCCTTGCCTTGGACTTTGATGTTCTGATGGAGACAACGATTCACTTGTTACAGTCACCTACCAAGGCTTCTCATCAGTCAGGATCAGTTCCAAATTCCTTCATCTCTCACTTGCATGCAACTTTTATAGTGAAATTTGGGGCACCCTGTTCTTGTTCCTTCTGATAGCTCTCTGTGTCCTTAGGTATGTGTCCATGTTTCATCCTGATAAGATGGCCTACCCAGAGTAGTCATCTTTGCTTGAGCAGGGCTGTCACTCTTGGTACAGTTGCCCTTTGAAGAACCTCTGGGTTTCGTAACTTTATCTAGTCATTTTGATTTTTGGTATAGGCTGGAAGCAGTGCAAGTGAAAACTGTTTTACCTTTTCTCCTGAGGAGCATGAGTTGTCCATGTTTCCCCACCATATGTGAGTGCAAGCTTGGTACGCTAGCATTTTGGTCTTGATGGTGAACTTTAAATTGTTCTGTGTTCTTTTACTAAAGGTGATGATGACAGCCTCTCTAATATGAACATTTTGTTTTTCATCCAGTGAGAGGTTGGCAGTCACTGTAGAACCTAAATGGCTGAACTTGTGAACTACTTCTAGTTCATATTTAAGGTGATTTAGGAGAGAGGGTTCTGCAAGATCCTTTATACAACCATTTTTTAAATGCTCATGGTGAGAGAAAATGCCTGACAAGGACATGAGTGTTGGTACATGGGTTCTTATAGTAGATATTCATTATGGGCTATAAGGACAATATAAACAGTGAATAGAAGTTCTCTGATTAGCACCTTTTTTACTTTAGTCTTTGCCCTAAAATTTGAGAGAGTGAAGAATTTCCCATCCAGCCTTGTGTGGGGAGACACTCCTTCATTTCTGTTCTTAAATGCACAATTCTGGAGGCCCAGGAAAAAGATTCCACAACAGGAAGGGGTCAGGAAAGGAGCACAGTTAGAGCATGCAACACTGTTGCAATCCCCAGCAGATGACCTATTGGGGACTCATCAGATGGCATATTTTGGAGTAACAGCCTCCTTCCACTGCACTTCTTAACCTATCATAAATAATGTACTGATGATTTTAAATCAAGCATGTGCTTGACCAAATGATTATTGACCTTTAGAGTGGCACAAGACAAGTTAAGCTGTCAGCGAAAGTTCTTCAGGATAATCTCTGCTGTTCTTTGATGGTGCTTGGGGAGAAAGATACTAAGTCCTAAGCCATGGAATGGTTTGCAGTGTAGATCAAAAATAAAGCCTGGAATTATACCCCAAAATAGACAGGAAATCAGTGCAATGAGAAAATGATAGAAAAAGCAGCTGGGATTGAGTGATGCATCTAATCTGATTTGCCCAGAATCCTATGATGCTGCAATGTTCAAGGGTTCATGGTGCCTATAGCAGTTATTTCTTCCTTTCAGAGGAAGATGTAACATAGGCATGGATTAATGATGACTGTTGAGCTGGATGGAGAATGGGAGTGTGAAGACTATGAGGAAATCCCCAAACTCTTTCTAAAAGTACTGTAGCTAGGTTTGATCCTTTGCCCCTCAGGTATTAGTCAACAAATATATGCAACTATATCCTCTATACATTACTGATGACTGAAGAGCAAGTGAGGGCTGGGGAGTCAAAAGGACTATTTATATTGACTACTGACCATCTCCAGAAAAGTCAATGGTGAACAATGCATGGAGTACATTACACCATTATGCCATTACATTTAATTGCTACATTCTACTCTGTTTAAGGGGCAGAGCCTTTTACATGTTTACATCCTCAGGATGAGTATCTTCTCTTCCACATGCTGTCACTCCAGCTCTTTTTTAAGATCTGTTTCTGTTTAACTGTCCACTGTGCCCAGTTAGTCACAAAAAGTGCCAAGGGAGCTGTAACCTTTGAAGAAGTTGGGAGGCCTTGGCTCTCTGACTCCCGCTGGTTCCAAAGCTGGTGAAATGTGCTCTTCCTACTCAGCTCCCACCAAAAATCCATAGCCTGAAGCTCTGCCCTTCCTACAGTACAGCATAGTAGAGAGTGAGAGGGACAGTCTCATTTGCACGCATTCCTAGTCCCCTCTGCCTTTACCTGGATGATTTACATCTCCCCCATCTGTTCCCAGGGCTTCACTGTCTGAGTTCATGTTTCGGGGGGAAGCAGAAAAATTTGCGGGAGACTTGAATCTTGCGCATACTCAGTGATGCAGAATTCCTGCAAGAGTAATAGTATCTTAGATGCTCTCATCATAATATCTTAGTACTGCCCACCTTCAAATTCCTCCTCAAACCTCTCGGCTACATTAAAACTTACAATAACTTGATAATGGTTAAATTGCTGGCAGGTTGAAGCCACTGTCTGTCATGCCGGGCGTTGTTGTCTCATTGTTTACTTGCACTCCCTTTTCTGGCTGTGTCTGTAGTCTCTTATCTTATGCTTAGATTGTAAGCTCTGGAGCTAGGCATAATTTTTTTTTTTTTTGTTCTGTCTGTGTAGTGTCCAGGATAATGGGATCCTGATCCATCATTAGAGCTCCTGAGGTGCTGGGGTAATGTAAATAACAAATAATAAATGATATAAAAATAAGAAAAGCAATAAATAATGTGAGATATTAAGGGTAGCAGGCACTCTGAGTGAGTGAAGGAAGGTATATAAGCTGTAGAATGTTAAGAGCTTGTTTCCCTAGTGGCTAGCTGTGGTTACTGCAGGGCAATCAGAGGCATCTGAGATCAATTAAGGTGCCTGATAAAAGCTGCCCTGCCCCAAACAGAAGTGGCACAAGCTGGAGAAGGAGCAGGAGGTTAGTGCTGCATTGAAGAACTTTAAGAAGACGTTGGAGAAGAGCAGGAGAAAGACAAACAGAGGAAAAGACAGAGAGCTGGAGAAGAAACCCAGTAGAAGGAGAGACTGGATGAAAACCCTGAGAGGTATAGAGGAGGGGGAAAACAGCCCAGGGCAAAGGAGTGCAGGACTGGGACTTGGTCAGCAGTGCATAGCTGCATCTCCTAGGGCCTCTGGGCTGGGACCCAGAGGAGAGGGCGGGCCTGGGTCCTAAACTCCCCTTCTCACACCAGGAGTGACAACCATGGCAGCCCCTACAGGTGGAAATGAAGAAGAGGACCCCTGTGACCCACTAGCCTTCTAGAGCGTGAGACCAACCACCAAAAAGGTACTGTTGTTTTCTCATGCTTGGTGTCGGGGTGGGATCTTTGTGCAGTGGGTTCAAGTCAGGGCAATTCTAACCCCACCCAAGCTGCAAGATAGATGATGTGGTCAAGGCCTTAGAACAAGCCACCACAGCCCAACAGGAGACGGTGCGTGTGCAACAAGAGACTAATAACTTACTGATGAGCCAGGCTGCCCAGAACCGAGCGGTTCTACAAGAGATGGTAGGCCAATTGAAGACCCTGATGGAGCAAGGCCGTGCCCAGAATAGAGAGCAAGGCCACACCCCAGAGAGAGTGGACCATCTGAGCTAGTCAGTTTCTACAGAAAATGACCAGAAAAGGTGACGTGGAAGTGTACCTCCTAGCATTCGAGGGGACAGCCCTGAGAGAAGACTGTGAGCAGTGGGCCAGCGTACTTGTCCCTTTCTTGAGTGGGGAGGTGCAGAAGGCCTATTATGATATGACTGAGGAAGCTGCAACCAACTACCTCCAGTTGCAAGCTGAGATTCTCGCCCTGTCAGGAGTAATGATGGCAGTGAGGGCCCAGAGATTTCATGAGTGACACTACCGGGAGGACAAGGCACCAAGATCTCAACTGTTCAATCTGATTCATCTGGCCTGGAAGTGGTTACGCCCTGAGACCCTCAGCATAGAACAAATGTTGGAGCTTTTGGTAGTAGACCAGTTTATAGGGGGGTTACCTCCAGATCTCCAGGCTTGGGTAGGCTGCAATGAACCATCATCTTATGAGGAGCTGGTCACCCGGGTAGAAAGGCAGCTGATGACCCGTGAATTAGTCCAGCAGCCCTGGGGGAAGAACCGACCAGCCTGGAGACTAGGTTCGACACCCAAACCCTGGCCCACGGGAGGTTCGAGGAATTGGGAGCTGTGAACAAGAGTACAGAGGAAGTGCCTGAGGCTACGAAGGGGCCTGTGACCGCAGGGGGTGAAGGTCTGGGATGCCGACAAGGTGGCCCACGGCAGTGGGCCTTGACCAATCTGAAGTACCGGTGTTATAATTGTGGGGAATTGGTCACATAGCTGCACACTGCCCAGATAGAGAGGAGCCTGTGCAGTGTAACTGGGGCAGTCACTGTGGGTTTGTCCACCTGGTGGGGATAGTAGCGACTCCCCATAGGTATATGAAAGCCTTAAAGGTAAATGAGATAGAGACTATCGCACTTGTGGACTCTGGGAGTGCACTCACCCTGATCTCTGCTAAGTTGGTGGGGCCTGATCAGTTAATTCGGGCCAAGCATACAGGGGTGCCCTGTGTCCATGGCACTGTAAAGTTCTACCCTTCAATCCCAGTACAAGTAGAACTGCAAGGAAAGATCACCCGTATCACAGCAGGAGTGGTCCCTGGCCTCCTTTGCCCAATTTTAGTGGGACAGGATTTTCTGGGTTTTGAGAACTTATTGCCTCTGGTAGAGCCTGAGAGAGACAACCAACCCTTTGACAAAGAGGAAGTCCAGACCCCCAGCATTCTGCCAATCTTTCCTGAATTAGACCAGGAACTGTTCTCACTCTCCCGAAAACCCCAAATGTCTAGACGTGAACAGGGCCGTCCCTAGGGGAGTGCGGGGCCCTGGGCTAATTGCCCTCTGAGGGGCTGGCTGGCCTAGGGGAGGGGCAGGCCCCTGCGCTAGCCATCCCAGGTCAGGGACAGGGTGAGCCAGCCAAAAGCAGCGGAACAGGAGTTCAGGGTCTGGTTTCTCAGCCGCCCTTAAGTCAGTGGTGGTTGAACTTTTTTCCTCGGGACCTAGCTCCAGACCCCTCTGCCATTTGGTGACCCTCCTCTGAAAAAAGCAGCCACCACCAGAAAATTGAATAGTGACCATGGCTGTTGGGGGGGAGGGGGGTGGCAATCCCTCATGGCTTTCATCTTTTCTCTTGAGGCTTTTATTGAATCTCCAAAATCTACACATCTAATTTGAGATCACCTACATGGAACATGCAGAGGGTGATCCCACATGCCATGCTACTGTCTCAAATCAGGAAGTATGT
Source organism: Podocnemis expansa (assembly GCA_007922195.1). Lineage (NCBI taxonomy): Eukaryota > Metazoa > Chordata > Testudines > Podocnemididae > Podocnemis > Podocnemis expansa. Next base: position 30,200,673 of record ML682016.1, on the reverse strand, counting down.
CAAGTGTCTAAAATTGCATGTAGTAGCCTGGAGTGTGTGTATGGAAGCAAGCTCCCTGCAGATGGGGGGTTGGGGTGACTGGGTGAAGAAATGAGATGGAAGTACTGAGACAGAGGAAGATGCGAGCCAATGCCAGGCTGGAAAGAAAGGTCCTGGAAGATCCTGTCTGCTGCTGAGCCTGTCCAAGTCCCTCCAGGTCCTGGTCCCTTCTCCACTACCCAGTCCCAGGAATTGAAGCAGCCCCTCTAGGTCCCACTTTCACCTCTGCACTTCATCTGCTCTCTGAGTCTATATGAATTTCCATGAACACACAATTGACCACAATATTGTGATTGAAGGGGTGCTGTCCTCTCTGCTTGGTCTGGTGATCCCTGGCAGTGTGCATAAGGCAGCAACACAATGGGGCTATCCACTCCTCCCTTCAGATTAGGACCTTGTTATAACTTCTCCTTCCACCAGATCCATCCCTGAATTGGGTTTTATTCCATTACTTAAACTTTCTAACTGTAGAAAAAAATAGCATACTTTGTAACACAGGCTTGTACTAGAACAGTTTGCTTTTCTCTTCTCTCTTTAATTATTAGTAAAAAAAAAAAAAAATCTCTGGAGCCTTTATTAAAATTTACAGGTTATAGCTATTTTTGCAAGCAAGGGAATTCTCAACCCACTGAAAAAAGAGGCAGGTCCTAATTTGCAAAAAAACCTGCAATCCCCATATCCCAGAAATGGTGAAATAAGGGGGTGTTCAGAGTTTTTTCTTTTCTTCATGGGGTCTTGATTAAAAAAAAACAAAACACAACAAACAAAGGTTGCTCGCCAGTGACCTCAGTCCTTTTCATATGAATGAGAGAGGCCCAAAGAGACACTGACTCAAGAGAGGAGGCATAGAGGTTGTTTGAACAACAGTTAGCACCTCATTGTTAGTCCTAATGACTCACCTTAGTTGCAATGCTGATCTACTGCCTTAAGCAACTTTCACCCCAAGCCACTCCTCTGGTTCACAGTAGAGCCAGCCCTGTGAACCGGGCTGCTACCTTTGGCCGGCTCACCCAGTCCTGGCATGGGGGTAGAGGTGCGGCCCTGGGCAGCTGCCCCTCTTGTCCTAGCCCTTGTGACAGCCCTGGACATGGAAGGAGGGCAGATAAACTAGGGACTAGGATACTGATAAAAAATCAGAAGGTTGCCAGGCGAACCTGCTTAGGAGCCTAGGAAACTGCTCCTCTGGAGGAAGATCCAGGGATCGTCCCAGCACTAGTAGGGCTGACCCCAGGGAGATAGTTGAGGTCAGACCTGTGGAGGGAGTACAGTTCAGTACCCCAAGGGGAAACTTCAGGCAGGACCAAGCCAATGACCCCTTATATGAGAACGTGGGGAAAGAGGTGGTGGAGGTGAATGGGACACCAGTGGAGAGAAGGACCAAGGGCCCAGGACCCTGTTATATACTGCAAGACAACCTGTTGTACTGGGTAGCACAGCTAGAAGGGGAGGAAGTTGAGCAACTTTTGGTGCCCAGGAAACATATCAGGGCAGTATTAGAATTGGCCCATAGTCATTTACTTGGAGGCCATCCTGGGGCTGAGAAAACTCTGAACCAGATCCTTCAGAGGTTCTGCTGGCCAGGGATATGAGCAGAATTACAACAGTACTGTGCCTTCTGCCCAGAATGTCAGCTACATAGCCCCCACCCTCATCTATGGGCTCCCCTGTTGCGCCTTCTTGTGATAGAAATGCTGTTCGAGAGAATAGTGTTGGACCTACGGGGACCCCTGGAGCGATCAGTTTGAGGCCATCAGCATGTGCTGGTCATTGTGGACTATGCCACCCAATAACCCGAAGACATTCCCTTATGAAGGCCCACCTCCAAAGCCATTGCAAAGGAACTCCTTCAGGTTTTCTTGAGGGTAGGTATCCCGAAGGAGATTTTGATAGACCAAGGTACCCCATTTATGTCGCGATTAATCTGTGCACCCTACCCCACGTTCAGGACCTCCATACCTTAGTTTACCACCCAGAGACAGACGTCCTGGTTGAATGTTTTAATTGCACCCTGAAGGGTATGATTCAAAAGGTAATGGCCAAGGATGAGAAGGCCTGGGATACATTGCTGCCCTACTTGATGTTTGCAATATGGGAGCTCCTTCAGGCATCCACTGGGTTTTCGCCTTTTGAGTTGTTATATGGCCGCCATCCTCAGGGAGTCTTGGATATTGCAAAAAAAGAGTGGGAGTATAGGGCAAATGGAAGACTTTGTAACGGTATAACAATAGTGGGCAATGGAGGCCCGCAAACAACTTAAGGATACTTTGTAGAGTCCCCCAGACAACTTAAGGGTACTTTGTAGAGTTATGTAGTAAACAAGTAGATAGTAAACAAGTAGTTGTCTAGAGTGTAGATTAGGGAATTCTGGTGGTGGGAATCAACATCCCAGAAGACAGTCTATGTGACTAGGGGAGGACCTGATCACCCCTTCCCTATGAAACAGGACTTTATGGGTTATAATTATAACCCATTCCCTGATTTCAATGGACTTTGCCACAGGACCTTGAAGAGTGCCTCGGAGGACATCACTCCCCTGCTGAAGCCTGCGGTCGTGAAGTGGGGTCCCCGACTGCTGATTGGGCTGTAAGCCTGTCTACAGTGCTTTGTGTTTAACTCTGGGTATATCACTTTTATCTGGATATTTAGTTATGTAATCTGTTAGTTAATAAAACACTTTATTTCCTGTTATGTGCATCTCGGTGGTTGTTGCTACTGGAATCCCGGACCTGAAACCCATTTGCTAGTGGGGAACAGGGAGGAACAGCCTAACCCTGGAAAGAACATAATTGAGTATGTGACCCAGATGTGGGAGTGAAAAGCTTGGGTCACACCCATAGTACAGGAACATCTGGAAAGGTCCCAGGAGTCCCAGTGGACCTATTACAATCTATGGGTTAAAACTTGCAGATTTCAGCGAGAAGAACGGGTAATGGTACTGGTGCCAAACTTCTGAAAGTAAGCGCCCAGCCAGCTGGCAGGGTCCCTATGAGATAGTGTAAGCCATTGGGGATGTCGATTACAAAGTGAAGCAACCAGATGGACGAAAACCTGAGCAAATTTACCATGTAAACCTACTAAAACCCTCGGGGGACCAGGAAGCATGCCTAGTTACTTGAGATTCAAGCACCTTAAAGAAGCCCTAAAGGGGAAGGCAAAAATATCTCCTGAACTAACCCCAGAACAGCAAGCAGCTGTCACTGCCATGATACAGAGAAACGAGGATGTGTTCTCCGAACGTCCCAGCCGCATGGCAGTGGTCCAACATCACATCATTACTGACCCTGGGGTGTACACAAAAATTAAGCCATATCAGATTCCCAAAGCTAAAAGGGAAGAGATTAGGGCTGAAGTCAAAAGGATGCTAGAACTTGGAGTGATCGAGGTGTCCCACAGCCAGTGGTCCAATCCCATTCTTTTGGTTCCAAAACGTGACAGCACTTGGAGATTCTGTAATGACTTCCAAAAGCTAAACAAAGTATTCAAATTTGACGCCTTTCCAATTCCACATATCGATGAACTGGTGGACTCACTAGATAAGCCTCGATACCTGACCAACCGTGGACTTAACCAAGGGTTATTGGCAAATCCCTTTAGCAGAAATGCTAAAGAGAAGACAGCACTCTCCACACCAGATGGTCTTTTTCAACATACAGTTTTGTCCATCGGACTCCATAGGGCCCCCACGACGTTTCAGAGACTGATGGACAAGTTACTAAGACCCTGCACCCAGCATGCTGCAGCTTATTTAGATGATGTTGTCATCCACAGTCCTGACTGGGGAACCCACCTAGAAAAGGTAGAAGTGGTACTAGACACCTTCCAGAAGGCTGGCCTCACTGTGAACCCCTCTAAATGTGCAATAGGACTAGCTGAGGCCAAATATCTGGGATACATAGTTGCCAGAAGGCTAGTGAAACCACAGTGTGACAAGATCAAAGCCATCCAGTCCTGGCCATGACCCATCTGCAAAAAGCAGGTCACGGCACTCCTGGGTATTGTGGGGTGTTATAGGAGGTTTATCCCCCACTTTTCCAGTAGAGCAGAGCTGTTGACAGACCTAATAAAAGCTCAAGGTCCAGATATGGTGAAGTGGTCTGATAAGGCAGAAGCAGCATTTCTAGATCTCAGGATAGCCCCCTGTAGCCATCTAGTGTTCATAGCCCCAGATTTTGAGAGAGAATTTATTCTCCACACAGATGCCTTGGAAGTGGGACTAGAGGCGGTCTTGTCACAGATGGTGGGTGACGAGAAACACCTCTTTCTTCACCTTAGTAGAAAGCTCCTCCCCCTGGAACAGAAGTATGCAGTGGTGGAAAAAGAGTGCCTAGCTGTTAAATGGGTTATGGAGACCCTCCTCTATTACCTCTTTGGGAGAAAGTTCACCCTGGTGACAGAGCATGCCCCACTCCAATGGATGCATAGAAACAAAAAAATGCAAGAGTTACCAGTTGGTTCCTCTCCCTACAACCCTTCCACTTCTGGGTACAGCATAGGGCTGGAAGCCAACACAGCAATGCAGATGCATTGTCCCATTAACACTGCCTAAGGCCCCAAAGCCCTGCAAATAGTGTAGTGGCTAACACCTCTGCTTAACATGCAGAAGGTCCTGAGTTCAATTCCCAGGGGGTTGGACTTGATGATCTCATGAGGTCCCTTCCAGCCCTATGATTTCATTTGATTTGATTTGATTCAAGTAGCCCAACCTGGTAGGGTTGAGTGGGGGAATGGGGAGGAGGATGTGTGAGATATTAAGGGCAGCAGGCACTCTAAGAGCAAATGAAGGAAGGTATATAAGCTGTAGGATGTTAAGAGCTTGTTTCCCTAGTGGCTAGTTGTGGTTACTTTAGGGCAATCAGAGGCACCTGAGATCAGTTAAGGTGCCTGATATAAGCTGCCCTGCCCCTGCACAAGTAGGTGTGGGTGTTGGTGGTTAGTGCTGTGTTGCAGAACTTCAAGATGACATTGGAGAAGAGCAGGAGAAAGACAAACAGAGGAAAAAACAGAGAGCTGGAGAAGAAACCCAGCAGGAGAGACTGGGTGAAAACCTTTAAAGGTATAGAGGAGGGGGAAAACAGCCCAGGGGAAAGGAGTGCAGGAGTGGGACTTGGTTAGTGGCACATAGCTGCATCTCTTAGGGCCCCTGGGCTGGGACCCAGAGGAGAGGGTGGGCCTGGGTCCCAAACCCCCCTCCTCACACCAGGACTGACACCTGTGGCAACCCCTATGGGTGGAAATAAAGAGGACCTCTGTGACCCACTAGCCTTCTAGAGCGTGAGACCCACCACCAGAAACAGTATATACTGTCTTGTCACAGTAAGAAATAGATTGCATTATTTACATAAACTCCTTCAAGAAAAGGATTTTTCCCATTTTGATGGGAAAACTGCTTAATTACAAATGGTTAAATCTACATTAGTTGGTTTACTTCAGATACATGGTGCCAGAACTATTTTACAGCTCATTTACTAAGACCTGGTCTATACTGTAGAGATAAGTCAATAGAAGGCAGCTTTATACAGTAATGTGTATGTCTGTATTATCAGCCCTCTCCTTCTGATGTAACTCACTTGCTATGTTGACTTAATTAGTTCACTGCTGGAAAAGGCATGGTGCTTAATTAAAGGTAATTATGTCAGTGCAGTGCAGACATTGTGTTTACATCACCAGCCTTCAGGAGGTTTCCCACTATGCTCTTGCTGTGATTGCTCTAGTCACCATTGTAAACTCTGCTGCCCAGCAAATAGGTACACCTGATATAGTCCCTTTTCTGTTAACAGGGGTTTCGCTGGCGCCTAGCACATGGGGCCTATGTCCCGAATCCTGGTGTCAGTGCCCTGGGTCCTTGCAGGGCTCCTGCCTCTCCTGGTCTCCAGCCAGATCTGGACAGAGATCTGTGGCCTGGCTGCCCGCGGTGGCAGTGACTGCTTCTGGCCCCTTCCTAGGCTAGACGGCCCTGCGGCCACAGCTGCCACTCCCTGCCTTGTCCCCAGCTGGGGGCATAGCCTGCGGTCAGGGGGCTAGGCCTGGGCCAGGGCCCTGGGTCAGCAATGCTCCTGCCTGTTAAAGAAGCAGGAACTTTGGAATTTCCATTTCCTATCTGTTTTGTGGAGCACTTCGCTGCCTAGCCAATCACGCCAGTTCTGTGCTCCAGTCACACTCGAGCCTTGGAGCCTGCAGTACTCAGGATTTGGGGGCAGAAGAGGCTGTGTAAGCATTGCACTGATCCAGCCATAGAAACCTCAACATATCTGAGCAGATGGTGCACGGCATGGGGAAGAAGGGCTATACCAGGAACAAGCATCAGTGCTGTATGAAAATCAAAACCTGTGCAGAGGTACCTAAAGGCTTGGGGGTGAACAATCATTCTGGTGCAGCAATACAGACACGCCCCTTTTACAAGGAGTCCACCAAGGAGCATGGCTATCTGTGAGGAGCTGGAATCCCAGGCCACTGCAGACAACACTGTGGAGACATATGAAGACAGATGAGCAGAGGATCCTTTGTCCTGGAGAGCTATGAGCTGTTTGTAGCCCAGCACAGCAACCTGTCTGACTCTGGTGCTGGGGAAGAAAACTCTGGTGAATATGCAGTTCCAGTTAATACTTGTGGGGTCATGTGTTTTTAGGTGCTATTTTTTATTTAAGAGAACAGTTGAAGCAGAGTGGCTGCCTGCTTCCTAGTGACTGGATCAGCTAAACAGTGGGTAGCCTGTGAAGAGGGGTGTTGAATTGCAAAAAAAAAAAATTTAAGGGCACTGGTTGCTCTGTGCCCTGCTGGCACTCACCCACTATCCCATACTTGCCAGGGCTTCTTTGGAGCACCCTGCACTTACCTTGTCCCCATCTCAGCTTCTGATTCCCGTCCCTCCTCACCCTGCACCTCATCCCTTACCAGATCCTCTTCCTTCCAGCCTGCACCTCCTCCAGGGTCCAGCTCCCAAGCCCCTCCCAGCTCCCCTGGCCTGGCATGCTACTTGCCATTACTGGAACTCAAGGTGTCAAACTGCCAGACATTGACCTGCCACAGGCAGGGTTTTAAAAGATCCACCCTGCTCTGTCCTGGGCACACATCAGGGCAGGTTTACAAAGGCCCTGCCAGCCAAGTCCAGATTATCAAAGGGGGCTTGGGCTCCAGCACCTAAACCTCATAACATAATCTAATGCTCTCCTGCCCCACTCAGTACCAGCAGGGCAGGAGCACTGAATGTTCCTGCCCTGCCGGTGCTGTGGGGAGGGATGGGGAGAGGCCATGGAACTACAGGCAAGGCTCTGAGTCAGTCAGTCTGTGGGGGGGAGGGGGGGAGTGTGTGCCTGGTCCCTACAATGAGGCTCCAGGCTTGGGTGGCCTTGCAGTGGGGGTGGTCCAGAGCCCCTCAGCTGGTTAGTCTGGCCCTGTTGCCAGTCTCAGCTCCCAGGCACAACTCAGGGCACTTGGCAAGTAGCCCTGTGGTCCCATGCCCAGTGATGCCCTGATCTGTGCTAAAGATTATTTATGCACAGAGAGATGTCCCAGGAGTCCTTGAGAGAGATCTCCAGGGAACTTTCCTGGAGGCACTGTGCATCTGTTGTAGAAAGTTTCTTGAGAAGGGTGCCTTATTTCTTCCACTGCAGTAAGTCACTTTCTCATGCTACTTCAGTATTAATTGAGCAGCACTGCAGTATAACGACCTGTCTGTACCTGGACACAGGCAGCAGCTGGTCCCTTGCTGCCTCTGTTACACTCAGAGATGTCAGCAAGGGTCAGTCACAGGAGACAGTGATTCTTTTCATTTCAGTTGCTCAAACTGCAAATTCTGCCTATGAGCACCCCCTTGAGATTTTTCTGCCCTTCTCCCTATGCTAACAATATATGGCCACACTTTGGTTAGCATTGACCACAGAATTGCAGGTGTTGGACATGTGGGGTGTGGGGACATGGGCTGGTGGCTGCTCCCTGATACCTCATCTTCCTGCTTGGTGCAGGTGGAAGGTCTGGTTCTTCCTACAGCATCCTGGATTTTGTGGGATGCTCTTAACACTGCATAGGTCCGGGGGGGGGGGGTGTGCATTGGGTACTGGAGGATGGCAGTAGGAAAGAGAAAATGCGGTGGTGGTGGCAGCAGACCAGCACCATGCAGCCTGGGCTGAAACTTGAAGTTTGGGAGGGGGAACTCTGGTCCCTGACTTCCACTTAATGTCCATGTTACACAGGGGATGTGGCATGGCCTCCTATCTACCTTTAGTTCTAGGATAGGTTATCGCTTTGTCTGTGTAGGCAGTCCATCACTTCTTTCTTTGGGTCACACTCCCCATAACTGGGAGAGCAAACCAGTTCAATTGAATACCTTTTAGAAACAAATGTTCTCCTTCACATTTGTGTGGATTGAGGGGGAGTGATTTTTATAGAGTGCCTGGGTCTACACTGAAAGATTATTCCTTTGTGCTTTACATGTTTAACATCTGAAAGTGTGGCCTTCTGCTCTTCTTCCACATCAGTGACAGACTATCCCAGATAAGAGCAGGGCAAAAAAACACATGATATGTTTGAGATGATGAAATGCCCATGACAATGGACACCAAGCAGAGAGCATGGACAGTTCTTGCTGAAGAAAATAGACCTTGGCATTTATGAGCAGGAAAGCAGCCCAGGAGAATGAATGTGGCCTGCAACAGGTGATGCTGGGCATTCTGAGAACAGACAGGCATGTTAAGGCATCTGGTTAACCTTTGCAAAAAACACTGAGGCTCTAGTCTACACTCTTTGCAGCCCTTGCAGAACATCACTATAATCATAGAAACTTGAAGGGACCATGAGAGGTCATGTCCAGTCCCCTGCACTCATGGCAGGACCATACATTTCTGTATGCCCACCTCATTTGTTCCAGTAGGCATGGGGGCCCAAAGCAATATCCTTTCTACTCAACCCTGCAGCAGGTTGCCAAGAATTACAGTGGAACATGCCTGTCATATCATTAAGGCCACTGTGTTTTTAAAGAGCAGATGAATATTCCTTTCCCAATTTTCCAAGGTTTAATTTTGTCAAGTCTTTTTCTCTACAGCAGGGTGCATGTGACAGGGTTGCTGCACTTGACCCACCTGGAGGTCACCTCCTGGTAATGTTTCAGGGGAATTAAGCTCAAGTGTCACCCTCCAGGTGGTCTGTGCTCTACCTTTTTACACACTGACTCCAGAGTCCAGTTCCAGGTCCTTAGCCCTCCAGCTAAGCCCTAAGTCCACCCCTTCCAGTGTTCTGGGTGACTAAAACAGTCCATGACCTCAGTCTTGTTCTCTCCACTAAAAGTCTATGGCCCATGAGCCTGTGCCAGTCCTGGCATGCTGGAGGAGCAGGGAGGGGCCTGGGCCCATCCATTTCTCCAGGCCCCAGCCTAGGGATCTTAAGTGCCTCCACTGAGGCCTGTCTCCCTCCAGTTACTCCAAAGTCCATTTTGTTTCCCTGGACCACTTCCCCACAGCCCCAACCATGCATAGTCTCACTGCTGGAATACCAGCACCACTTGCTGCCTGACTCCGTGCCTCCAGATCGCTCCAGACACTGCTGCCATCTGTTCCCCTGGGAGCTCCAGCTTAGGTCAGCCTGGAGTGCCTGCTCCTACTTGGAGCTCTCCAAGGTACTCATTCCCTCAGCCTGCCAGGAGTACCTTCTCCCTGTAGCTCCCACAACAGACTGACCCAGCTAGCTCTGCTTTCCTACTTTTATACCAGCAGCTTGTCACTGATTGGCTGCCAGCCTACACACTCCTTTTAACCCCTGGTGTACTGTAGCAGAGCAGCTGCCCTGCTATAGGGCAATAAAAGTCCATGTCTTGAAAATGAAATAATTTTTAATGCAAATTGTGATGGTGAGGGAAACTGAGGCACGGGTGTGTGTATGCATGATGTCATACAGAGCTGGAGTTGTGCATAGAACCCAGAAATCCTGACTCTCATGTCCTCCATGCTCTAAGCTATATCCCACACACCCTTCACTCATGGCAGCCACTGTTTGGGCCCCCCAAGAAGGATGAGTTTCCGAGTCCCATTCCCCAGGAATCAAGTACAGCCTCCCTCTCTACAGTGCATAAGGTTAGGGGCAAGGGACTGAATGGCTTAGAGTTGTCTTTCTAGCAGTTGGTTTAGGAGGTTGTGCTTGTGGTGGTAGATGTTACACGCTGGGAATCCTCTTCAGAGCAAAGCAAGAAATGTTTCTAAAGTAATATTGCTACACACACAGCAGGCACAGTGAGGTTCAGACTCTGGGTGGGCACCAAGTGGAAATGCAGTGCCTATTACTGTGAGCCATTAATAAAATGGCTTTTCAAAGCCTGCTTCTGGCTGAGTTCTTACAGCCTGGTTTAGGGCTGCTCAAAACTGGTAAATGGCTCATCCACTTCTGTGCTCCACCCTGTGGACACTTCTTTCTCTTTGCTTCACAGATATTGTGAACACACAGCAGGCAGTCTTTTCTCACTGATGTCTAACCTCATCAGCAGACTGCTCCAGTAACTCTTCAAATGGCCAAAGGCACACTCAGCCACTATTCTGCATTTGCTGGTGTCCAGTGTATGCCTTCATGAGGCATGGGAGTTAAAGGACAGGCTTGTCTCCCAAGACAGGTATTGACATTTCTATGTCAACAGTGTTGATTTTTTGCAGTCTGGAAAGTCCTTGCTTGCAGCTTTCTGAACAAACTTGAGTTCTTAAAAATACATGCATAATACATCTTCCTGGACTCTTCCATGTTAATGTTGATAAAATAGCCCTGGTGCCCCACCAGTGTTTACAATGCCATGGAAGAATATCCCTTTTCACATTTGCAATGTAATCTGGTGTCAGGATAGGGATATGCATGCCATCTGTTACCTCACTGCAAGTAGGAAACCCCACTGCAACAAAACCATCCATTGTTTGTGTACATTGCCCAGAGTCAGTACCCTTCTTAGCAGAAGGAGATTAATGGCCGTGCAAACCTGGATTACACTAACCTCAAAAATGGATTTCCTGACTCCAAATTGATTCCCTACTGATGGGTAGCAGTCTGGCATTGTGAGTTTCCACACAGTGATTGCCACTTCCTTCTCCACTGTCAGAGCAGGTCTCATTTTAGTGTCAAAGGACTGAGGAAGGCTCCGCCTACAGTTCTTGAAAAGCAGCTTTGCACGTATGAAAGTTCTGCAGCCATTGCTTATCATACCATAACTGCCTAACAATGCAATTTGACCAGCCAGTGCTTGTTTCTTGAAACCAAAACCAGCACTCTGGCTGCTGTGCAACTACCAACATCAACTGTGAATTGTTTTGTTCCATGGCTTCCAGCAGGGCCACATGAAGGACATGTTCTGTACAGCAGTTCCCACGCAACTCTGGAAATACTTCAGGATAAAGTGTGTTTTATTTGCAATGCTCATTACAGATGTGTACTGCTGAGTGGGGTCCTTGCTTCTCTAGAGACAGAGTATGTGCAGCTAGGCCAGCCTGTTGAAAAAAGCCACAAAATATTATAAGCTGCAGAGGAAATCATGAGAGGGGAGCAAGCTGCATCATGGGAGGTTGAAGCCATATTGCTGGCTACCTTTGTGAGATTGTTTGGGTATGACACACTGTAAACCCTTTCCAAACTCCTCTGCAGCAAGTTATACTGTGCAATAGCTACCCATGATGCATTGCTCTTAGCAGTGATATATGCACTGCTGGTGAGGACGTGTTCCACTGACACAAGGCATATGGCATAGACAGAGATGATCAATGTTCCCTGTAAGCTGCGTGTGCAGCATCCCTCTCTCACCGGTGCACGCCTCACTGCTTGCCGTGCACTGCCAGGAGCCACGGCTCCTAGCTGGCCCCAAACACACATTCTTCTGGCTGGTAGGGAGCTGCTCCGGGGAGTTTAAAATCTTCCACCCTGAGCATGCTCAAGGAAGGAGATTTTAAACTTCCCGGCACAGTTTCCTGCTGGCTGGAAGAACGGCATCAGTGATGAGCATGCACAGGGTGGGAGCAGCTCTGGCAGCCAGGTGAGTGGTCCTGAGGGAGTTATGAATGGAAAGTGGGGGGAAAGGGTGCCCAGAGGACTCGGGGAAGCCAGCTGACAAGCATGAGGGGAAGGCACCTGGCTGGGGGACTTGGGCAAGCCGCCTTGGCCACCAGGGAAGGTGCTTGGGGGAACAAGGATCAGTAGCTTCCCCAGGACTTGAAAATGGGGGGATGTAGGGAGGAGTGTTGGAGTGTTCACTAAATTGGTATAACACTGTTACTAGTGGATAATGGGGGTGTGTGGTGGGGAGGTGTTAGGGAAATCCCTGGGTGGACTGCAATCCAGGAGACTTAGGGTTTATTTTTTGACTCTCACTGACTTGCTGAGTGACCTCTGGCAGCCCTTCACCCCTCTCTTACAGCCTGAGGCTGCTCCAGCTCCAACTGCGGCATGGGGATGTGGGGGCAGGTAGACAGGCTCAAGCCCTGGTTGTTCGCATATGTAGAATCCTTTCAGAGCCTTGGATAAAGTGCTCATGTATGACATGAGTGTGAATGGTTAGAGGATAAAGTGTCCTCCCCCATCTAAAGGGGCAGTTGTGTTAGTCTAGTTTGGTAAAACAAACAAACAAGGAGTTCCATGGCACTTAAAGGGTATGTTCACACACACTTCTTAGAACTGCCATGCCCACACGATGCACGGCCATTTCGAAACAAGCAAACCGCTTGTTTCGAAATGGCTGCCGTTGTTCTGAAACAGCTAAAACCTCATTTGGTTTCGAAACAGCCCTGTGTGGACATGTTGTTTCGGAACAAAGTGTTCCGAAACAACATGTGACCTTCCTGGAAGGGCTGCCCCCTTAGCACTCTGGCCAGGGAACCCTCAGCACCCTGGCCAGGGTGCTGAGGGGTGTCCGCGTGGGGGGGGCGCGTGGGGCAGCGCCTGACTCCGCGGGTGCCTGCAGGGGACCGCAGGCACCGGCGGAGTGCGGCGCAGCCCCGCACCTGACTCCGCCGATGCCTGCAGTCCCCTCCCCAAGCGAAATATCAGGTCCACACTGTGGACCTGCTATTTTGCTCCCTTATTTCGAGGACAAAGTTTTTGTCCTTCGAAATAAGGTACTTTGAAATAAAAAGTTATTTCGAAACAGCTTGTTTGAAAACATCTTGTTTCGAAACAAGCCTGCCCCGTGTGAACATAGCCAAAGACTAATAAACATATTTACTGCATGAGCTTTCGTGGGTGAAAATCCCACTTCTTCAAAGCATCTGACAAAGGGGGATTTTTCTCCTAGAAAAGCTCATGCAATAAATGTATTTGTTAGTCTTTAAGTGTCACAGGACTCCTTGTTTGTTTGTTCTCCCCCATCTAGAAGAACAGTCCCTCCGTCATTGGCATTGTGTTTTGAATGGTTCTTGGATCTTCAAGTACAACTTTATTTGGTAGCTCCCTAGCTGAGAGTGGCTTAAACCAGGGACTGAGAGGTGAAATAAAAAATTAGAAGTGCCACAGGACTTCTTGTATAGCATCCCATTTTGGAATTTCACTATTCCATGTATTCATGATTCATCATCATCCAGAGGAAATCACAGGATTTGAACTTGTACAAAAACTATACATTTCATGATAAGCCAAAGAAATTACTCTAATACCTTTCCAAGCAAACAGAACAGTTTTATAGGTGCAATACCATTTTTCAAAATAACTAGTGTCACATTTATACACAAGATAGTTTATTGTATAATCTCTCTTCTTGAATCAGGCCTTATCTCGAAGGAGATGGTTTGTGTTGAGTGCTTCAGGACCATACCAGAATCTGAGTCCAATGGCCTTAAAAATATGTAGACAAAAAAGATGTGGTTTATTATTCATAGCTCTTTTTAAATAGATCTGTTCAGCTCTTCAGCTCTCTACTATTCTGCCAAGACCAGGCTTAGGTGATTCATATCTTTTACTGAGAGGAAAGACTGACATAAGCTAAGCACATTGCCCCCACCCCTAATGAAATGATAAAGCTGGTTCTGTAGAGAAGGATCACAAAGAAGAAAATTCTTTCCTACCTTGAGCCCCAGAATGGAAACCAACTGATCCTTCTATATACTATAAATAAAGCAGCCTGTGTGCGGTTTTGAAGAGCTGTTTAGAGACATGCAATGTACAGCTGAAGTAAACCACAGAAGAATGGCTGAGGCTTAGCTAAATTTAATTATTCTCTTACTAATTTTGGGAACCCAAGCATTGAAAACATATCACAGATTTTATTTCTGCCTCTGATTTTAGTTTTGTTTTTTTTTTTTCTTTTAGTGACAAGAAAATATTACTTTAAGAATTTTTTGTTTAAAGTTGGTTGGTAGAGCTGCATCTACAAGTACATAGAATATAGTGAAGTTCTGGAGGGTTAGCTGTGTTAGTCTAGTTCAGCAGAACAAACGAGGAGTCCTGTGGCACTTTTATCTTATGAGCTTTTGTGGGAGAAAATCCCACTTTGTCAGATGTTTTGAAGATGGGGGAACCTACTGAGGAAAATAAATGCAGGGAAGTGTAAGTCATAGGATCAGGTCCAATGTTCTGTCTAAGCTGATGATGCAGCTGAGCAAGTTATTGATGTGCTTGGGGAGCCAGTGGGCAGCAGGAAGGGGCACAGTATGGGTTGGGGAACCAGCAGGGAACTTGCTCAGCTGCATGCGTAACTAGTTCAGCTGCATCCATAACTTCCTCAGCTGCATCATCACTTTAGAAGAGGGAACATTGCAATGACTGGTGCTTGCTGGGGGGGGAGTGCAGTATTTAAAGGCTCACTCCAGCAGCTTGAGTTAGATACTCAGGCATGCCCCCCCCCTTTACCCTCAGCAGCCCCCTCCACAGCTCCCAGATGTTTTCCACTGCTTCTTCTCATGGCTGCAGATCCCAACTTGCTGGCTCCAGCAGCTACTGTCTGGGGTAGAGCTTTGCTGACTCCATATGAATGGAATCGGCAAAGCCTGGCAGAAATCTTGGGGGGCAGATGTGACCCTGAATGCCCTACCCATGCATCACTTCTGGGCGTGGACACAAACAACTGACTTAATTACTGTGGTGGCTGCATATTGACTTAACAGAAGTCAACTTAAGTTTGTACTGTAAATGTACTGTAAGAAAATGCTTGTAGAGTTGAATGGTGTGTCTTGAAAAGTGAGAGACTTGATCTCAGCCTCATCTGTTTGAATGAGCTTTGTAGCCAACTGGCCTTTGTCCAACCCCCTGTAATTCAAAGGGAGTTCCAAAAACCACTGAAAATATTTCTTAATACTTGAGTGACAGTCAACAAAGATCAAGAACTCTTTATTTACATTTTAAATAGGTGATACCTTGCATAACTTCCAGCCGGCTGGCTGACTGGGATCTTAAGGGTCCAAGTGTTTTATATAGCTGTCTAGAGTAGTGGTTTACAGCTAGTGTGCCAGGGCCCACTTCTGTGCTGCGAGAACTGTCCAAGTGTACTGTGAAATTTTGTACAAAAGTAATGAAAATCAATGTAAAACATTGTCTCATCTTTAAAGATGTTCTACCCAACCAAAATTACAACTCAAACTCATGAAAATTTGTCATCAAATTAAAAGCGAGGTATCAGTCTTTCAGTTCTAAAACATAAATATTTTAAAAGCAGAAGGCTAAAGGGCAAACTTGAAATTATTTGTATTTTTTTTCTGGTAAATTTGAAACATTAATGTATTTGATTCTTCTTTAGCTTGTTGTATGCACTATGTTGCAGACTACTCTAGTAAGACCATAACCATAGTAAATGCAAGTAAATGTGATGCTTACAGGCAATTAATTAGCTGAAAAGAGTGGGTGTGTCATGTGACTGTTTGTCTCACTGAAGTGCCCCATGTTACTGAAGAGGCTGGGAACCACTGACAGAGCAGTGGTTCCCAACCTTTTCTCTGCCATGGCAAACCTTGATACTTTCAAATTTTTCAAGGCACACCACTATTAAAAACTCATGAATATTCATGAACCATGGCACAGTGTTTCAGAAATACTCCTATATGGGGGAGCAGGGGTGGCAAAACAGGGGAGGTCAGGAGTCATGGCAGTGGCAGGAGTGAGTGTGGGGAGCAGAGCAGGGGTAGCAAAAGAGGACAAGGGTGGCCATGTGGGGAACAGCACTAGGGTGGCAAGAGAGGAGAGGAAGGGAGAACAAGAGTGGCTTTGTGGGGGGCCAGGCAGGAATCTGGGGAGTGGGAAGGTAGGGCAGGAGAGCATGGCGCAGCACCCACTTCCCCCTTCTCCATAGTGGCTCCCTGCCACCCAGGGCAAATCCTCACCCCACTGCTGCTCCCATCCATTCCAGTGGGTCTTGTCCTACCCTCCCCCAGCCCCCTGCTGCCTGGGATGGACCCTCCCATCACTGCAGAGACAGAACTAGGCCTCCAGCCCCCAGCTACACCACCCAACAGCCAGCTTACCCCTCAACTACACCCCCCCAACCAAATAGCCACCCCACCCCGAGCTATTTTCTTCCAGGAGTAGGCTAATGATTAAGTTTCAGATTCTGTGTGTTGCTAGTAGTTGAGGAGCAGAGATTAATTTTATAATTCTTTCCTTACATAATTATTTTCCCCATTGTTTTCATTGACACCCACTTCTGGCACTCTATAAAGTAAACTATTGGGGGCACAAGCGGATATGCGAGGAGCCCTGAGTCAGAGAACATTAATGAGATCTAGGTTTGTTACAGTTCCAGAGGGGCAGCCCTGTTAATCTAGTAAAGCAAAAAAAGCAAGGAGTCCTTTGGCACTCAAAGACTAACAGATTTATTTATCGCATGAGCTTTTGCGGGAGAAAATCCCACTTTGTCAGATGCTTTGGAGAGGGGGATCTTACAGAACGGGATGAAAATAAATGTAAAGGAGTAAGACATGGGAATCAGGTCATACTGCAACAGCAAATCAGAGCATTTATAAAGATTCAAACTCTGGGAAACAACACATGGAGGGTGAAGTCAAATTACCTTTATAATGGGAAAGAATCCATAGTCACAATTCAGTCTTGCTTTTACAAATCTAATCTGCATATCAGTTCAATTTCAGCTGTTTCACTTTGAAGTCTTGATGTCCCTGTAAGTCTCTGGGGTCTCTGATGGGTTGGGAGGGCACCTCCTACTGAAATTAGCTTGGGATGGTGTCTGTCCAGGTAGTTCGGAATGTCACTTCTAGCCTGGCCCCTCAACAGAACAAGTGCACACAGAATCCCAGCCCCAGCCCCCAGGTGGGGCAGGCATTCACAAAGTCAACTCAGCTCAGGTGAGTAGGTAATCACTTGGGGTGATCCAGCAAAGGAGGAGGTTGAGGAGGGGGATGCAGGCCCACCTGCTCCACTGTGTCCCAGCCCAAGGCCCTAGTCAGTGACAGAGGGGTTCCACCACTGGGTCATCAGGGCTCCAGCCGAAACATGCTGCCCTGTGCTGTTGCCTTGCGCTCTGCTCTCCCTGGGCTACTTCCTCCACCCCAGCCCTAGGTACCTAGTTCCAGAGGGGATAGCCATCCTTGAGGTCTCCCTCACGGATTGCCTGGGGGATCCTGGCAAACTTCTCAGTGTCCATGGGTGGCAGGTCCAGGAGCTCCTCTGGCCCATCCACAAGGGCAACTCCTCCAGATTGCAGGGTCCATACACCACTGGCAGCTCCTCCTTTGCCAACGGGAGGTCCTCCAGGTCACAGGGGCTGTAGGGGTCTACATCCATCTCCTCTCCCGGCTGTGGGTTTGCCCCATCATAGGGCAGCTGACCAGGTCCCCAGTGGGCCCTGGGGTGCCCTCCCTAGCTGGCAGCCCCAGGGTTCTCTTCCCAATCACTCAGGCCAGGGTGGCTGGGTGGGCTGTATGGCCTTCCTGCTGGAGGAGGCTGGGTTCACCACTTGATCAGGGTTGGGCTGGGTTCCTTCTCTCTGGTTGCTTCCCAACAGGCACATCCTTCTTTTTCAGCAGCTCAGCCCCTACTAAGCTGCTGGGTGGGGTCTTTATACTTCCCCTTCCTGCCTTGGCCCTGCCCTTCTACTTCTGGGACCTGTGTCCTGCAGTTCCCCAGTCTGACTGGGGTGGGGTGTTCGGGCTCCTCCTCTGCCTCTGGCTCTGTGGAAGGCCACAGTCCGTGGATACAGTTCCACTGATTTTCTTGAGGACCATCATTAACAAATCATCAGTGGAATGATTAGAAAGATGAAAGTGCTCAGCAACTGTTTTGGGGTTTTTTTGTGTTGTGATTTCTGATGTCAATTTTGTGCCCATTTATTCTTCTGCTTAGGGACTGACCTGTTTGTCCAAAGTTTAAGGTGCAGGGCCATTTCCGACACATGATGGCATAAATCACATTAGTGGATGAGCGGGTGAATGATCCTTTGATGGAGTAGCTGGCTTGATTAGGTCCTATGATGGTGTTTTTAATGCAGATATGTGGACAAAGTTAGCAGCGTGGTTTGTTGCAGGGATATGTGCCTGCTTTAATGTTTCTGTTGTTAGTCTATAGTTGCTTAAGGTTCGGGGGTAGTCTGTAGGCGAGGAGAGGTCTGTCTCCCAAGGCTAGAGAGAGTAAGGGGTCATCTTTTAAAATAGGCTATAGGTCCTTAATGATCTGTTGTAGAAGTCTGACTTGAGGGTTTTATGTGGTGACCAGTGTCGTTCTGTTTTCTTTTTTGGGCCTTTCCTGTAGTAGTTGACTGGGGGGTACCTGATAAATCCATTTATTTTGTGGAATAAAGAAAAGGGGAAAAACATGTCACTGAAGGGTGGAAATGTGGTCATGAAATGAGTCACGAGCCTTACACAATTTCATACCCGCGCATTACGCTTTCTCACTTTCTCCTTAAGATTACTAAAATGTTGAATGAAGGTGTGTGTTGAGCACTTGAGGATAAAAGAAGGTAAAATCAGCAGCATGGGACTTTTCACTTAGCAGAGACCACTAGCCAGAACTCTGTAAACCACCAGTTATTCAGAGAGCAGTGATGAGAACCACAGTCTCACATCTGCTGTTCAGGTTCTCTGCACACTTGAACAAACCACTACTGTATCAATAAACATTTGGGTAATGTTTTCCACCATTGAAATGGAAAACTTACTGATTTTTTTTTTTTAATTAAAGCTTATGTGCTGATAACTTATGGATAAGAGGAGAGTTACATGGTCACTTGTGTGGCTTCAGAACCACACTAACCACTGGATCCTAGCTGAGGTGTGTTGGTGGCACTATGTGAGGAAGTGCTGTGCTGTGCTTCATACCAGTGCTGCTAATCTTTTACTTTCATGATGACTAAATTCACTTATGGGATATTTAAGAAAAAAGATTAATCCTAGTAACCCTTCAGTGTAAATATGACTTCATGAAATGAGATTGCAGTTTAGATTATAAATGTTCTTTTCTGGTTTTGTTTAGCATATTGGGCTCAAATTTATGTCTGGGTGCTTATTCCAGATGCTCCCATAATACAAATAATAATAGTGTTAAAATTCCAGCTGCAATGTTCGTACTTAAGTCAGCTTGTTGGGAGTGTGAATGTACGTCTCCAATTTTCCCACTTAGCAGAGTGTTGAAATTGATAGGTATCGAGAACTAGCATTCTTCAGCCTACAGAATTCTAAATTTCAACTCTCTGCCAATTTGAAAAAACGAGCCTGGATCTACAATACCTGGACCATTATGTCTGCCTATGTTTTTGATCACAACAGAACCAGTTGTATTTCTCAAATGTTGACTCTGGTTTATAAGCTAATATATTTTCTTTGATAAAGGGGTATGTTTTGTTACAAAGTGTTTCTTGAGATGGCCTGTCAGAATTAGGGGCCAATAACTTTGTCATTATTTGGTTTCTTAATGACAAACATTTAATTTAAATAAGCTAATTTGATTTTGTTCCTGTGCTTTCAACATTTATGGGAGTGGAGAGGGGCTAGAGCCATGTGCTGTTGTGTTCATGCAGCTTGCAGGATTGGTTCACTGGTTTGTTCCTATATTATGTATAATGGTTTTGAACATGCATTCACTTTTGGACATTTCTTTCTGGAAGGAAGAAGAGTCATAAGTAGTGTTACTTGTTTGACATGCATACTGCATATATGTACATTTATCTGTGAGGAGGGTAAAAGCAGTTGTCTGGACAGAGAAGAAGAGAGTAAATAAAAGCTCTATATTTCAAACAGCTGCATAATGTCAGCAGTAAATTGGTTCCAGAATAGGAGATTTCAAGCTTTGACAGGCTTATAATATAACTGATTTTAATAAAATGTGATAGCAGTCTTCAAATTTGAAGAAGAAGAAATGCCAAGGGAAAGTGAAAAGTGTGTCAAGGTAGGGTGAGCAGGTATAACTGCAGGATAATGGGAATTAAGGCTATGTCCACACATACATTGTTATTTTGAAATAAGTTAGTTATTTCGAAATGAGTTATTTTGAAATAAGTTAATTCGAATTAAGGGAAAAGCTCAAAGTGAAATAGCATGTCCAAACACAGGACTTGCTATTTCGCTTTAGGAGAGGGGCACCATGGGAGGTATGGCAACATGGCCTCCTCCTTGGGCCATGCCCCCACCCAATATAGGCTAAAAGGAAGTCACCCTGGGAAGGAGAAGGGCAAAAGTGTTATTTTGAAATAATGGTTATTTCACAATAACATGTCCAAATGGTGTTATTTTGAAATAACCATTTCAAAATAACAACCATTTTGATTTACAGAAGGTTTAAGCTGTTTTGAAGTGACAGCTCTTATTTCGAAATGACAGAGCCTGTCATTTTGAAATAAGAGTACGTCGTGTGGACCTAATCTCTTTTTCATTTTGAAATAACCAGTGTTATTTCAAAATAAAAGAAACGTGTGGACATACCCTAAGAAAGGGAAAGTTCAGGCTGAATATTGGGAAAAACACTACTTGACATTGAGCTCCATTAAACTGTGGAACAGTCTCCCAAGAGAAATAGTGAAAGTCCTTTTTCTCTGAGACACTTAAAACAGTGCAGTGAAATTAACAAGAGTTTTAGAGCTGAGTTTTTTGTTAGTTTTTAGTAACCTGACTGCTCCCAACGAATAAAAATGAAGCAGGGGGAGGAATTGTCTTGATAAGTATGTGCAAGCACATGTGTCCTGATGCATATGTACAGAAGAAAACAAAGCCGGTCCGCTTTTAAGCCTGTCAATGTCCTTGTCATTAGAAGTTGAAGTAACATGGGTAGTTTCCCCAGGCATTTGTTATTTTAAATAAATAATTAAATGGCCTTGTTTAAAAGCCCTTGAAATCTTCACCATGGTGTGAGGGGAGAGAATCTCATCTATGTACTTGGAAAAAAAAAAGATGAAAGCTATGAAATGAGAGGAAAATACCATATTATTAGTAAAAGTGTATTGCCTGAAGGGATTATTTGATGTCTCCTGAGTATAATCTCTTTGCAAATAAAGTCCGTCTCTTTTTCAATTCTTCTAGCTTGGTGTCCTGGTTCTATGGAGACTGGACCAACGGGGTCGGGTGCAGGGCCCACCTTTGTTGAAACATGAGTATGGAAAGCATCTTTCTCACTGTATCTTTCGGCCTCCACCTCCTGGCGAGTAAGTAGTATGCTCCAGCCCCACTCAGAATTCTGCTAGACCATGTCTCTCTCCCTTTTTGGGGCTGGGGTTTCTTATTATTTAGTTTGTTGCATGGGGATTCCATGGAAATCCAAACAGACACTGTAGTTGCTTGTCATAACTGCTGTCTGCTCCAGCCACTAGTAGTGCTTATCTGTCTTAGATGCAAAAAGTGCAAGTACCTGCTGCAACACCCCTCCTATTTGACCCCACAATGAGTGCCTTTTTCTCTCTCCTACTACCAGCTCCTCCCCTCTCCAGCCTAGTTCTAGTCACACTCCCCTTCTTCTACCCAATTTATTCCCAAGTGCCTTCCCCCTGCACATAGCTTCAAACAGCCTTCCATGCTGCTTTCTATCTCCCCCTCCAATCCCAAATCTGCCTTCCCCCTCCTCTTTCCTTCACAGTATTATCTCCCTTCCCCCCATCTGCACTCTTCTAAGCTCTTTTTTTTCCTATGGTTATTGTCTTGTCTTTCCTTTGCTGTCAGATCCTTTTCCTAGCTCCTGCTGCTGGCTGCATCCTTTTCCTCTGCCCAGCTCCAGCTCCCCTTCCTTGCTTCCCTGTTGCTGCTAGCTCTTGCATCTCCAGGCTGTCTAGGTAGCAACAGTGGTGGTATTTCAGAGGACTGGCAAACTCAGTGTCAGCAGTACTGCCTGTGATCATGTTAACAGACATGATTGATTGTGTTCAGAACTGCTGAATAAAATGGTTTTGAATGTCTACCCTTCTGTAAAAAGGAATTAAGGCAAAGTCCTGATAAGGATTAAATTGTATGTTACATTTCTTCTGCATAGGCCCAGCTGTCTGCTTCACTTCTCTGATATTATAAAGCCCAGAAAAAAGTAGAGTAATACATACAAACACTAATATTAGACTTCCTTTTGCAGTGTATTTGAAGATTCTAGTAGCTGCTTACCTGAGTGCGAAAGATTTCTCCATCATGAATAGTTGCCACATTTTGTTAGTGGGGGTCCCTATCCATTTTCTTCTGGATATAAAGCTTTGTGCTAAGGAAAGAGCTGGAAATGAAATGCCTTTTGATTGCCTGCAGGGATCTGGTACAGCTAGCCAAAGCAGCAGTGAGTGGAGATGAGAAGGCCCTGGATATGTTTAACTGGAGAAAAGCTGGAATGGGAATGCCTCTGAAAGTGGGACCCCAGGAGGGACTGGCCTTTTTTGTCAGCATAACAGATGGTAAGAAAAACAAAATACCCTAAGGAACAAATTCTTCAGCCTGCTGGGAAATGTAGCTTCCTTAATGTTTTCAAGAGCCTTCAGGGCAACGCAGTCCTCTTTTCACTAGTGCTATTGCACAGATTATTTTTTTTCTTACTAGGTGTTCAGAATGAGTCCTTTGTACAGCATCCTCCCACAGGACCCACCCCTGCTAGGAGTGAAAGTCTGGAAGCCCGGGAATGGGATGCTCTGTCTTGTGGTAGACATACTGATAAACTGTTGTGAGATATTTAGTCAAACTGGCAGCTACAGAATAGACTATTTGGATGCTGGGGTTGCACCCACCCACCGCTAACACCCCTCCCCCAGCTTAAGGGGAGGTGGCCCTAGACCCAGGGCCAACTGATTTCTGGGGGCAACTAATGAAATACGGGGACAGATGTGGGGGTCAAAGGTTCAGAACTAGAGAGTCAGAGGGGGACACCGAGCAGAGACCCCTGGACAGCACCCACTGCTCCTGGAAGGTGTCGAGGGAGACAGTGGATGCTGCCCAGAGGAACTCTGCCTGGAGGCGTGAGCGGATGAGGGACCGGAAATAGGCCTCATAGTCGCAGGCCCCTCCCTGAGCCAACCTCCTCTCCCTGGTCTTGTAGATGGCCTGTTTTGCGTAGGCCAGGAGGAGGTTGGCAAGGAGGTCCTGCGACTTTGTGGGGCCATGGATGGGAAGTGAATATAGGAATGTGGGTGGGGAGAAGTGCAGCCAGAACCTCAGTAAGAGGTTCTGGAGAAGCCGGAAGAGGGGCTGCAGCCTGGCACATTCTAGATGTATGTGCGCCAGGGTCTCCCTCACACCACAAAAAGGACAGGTGTCAGGGTGTTGGGTAAACCACGCCAAGTACACACCTGTGCTGATGGCTCCGTGAAGGAGCCGCCAACTGATGTCCACGGTGGGCCTTGGGGTTAAGGTGGAATAGAGGCTGGCCCACCGGGGGTCCTTGCCCTCCATAGGTGGCATCAGGTCCCGCCATTTGGTGGCTGGGCGGGACGTGAGGGCAAGGAAATGAATGGTATGGAGCACAAGCGTGTGCAGATAGTCCCCAGGCGCGGTTCGGAAGGGGACCGGCTGCAAGTCTAGCAGCTGGCTGGGTGCATGGGGCGGGGGCAGCCGGGGAGGCTCGCGGGGCCAGGGCCGGATCAGAAGCTCTGGAGGGCCAGGACTTGGGGGGGGGGGGGGGGGGGGATCCCCCCGCCGCACCCGCCGGAGGGCCCCCCGCGCCGGGGGGGGGCAAGGCTGCCTTCACCTCCTGGAGTAGGCGCCGGGGGGTTCGAAGGGTGGAGAGCCCCATGCGCTGGGCGAGCACTAGGGGATCCACAGCTACAGAGTAGACTATTTGGATGCCGGGAGGTGGGTGGGCGCAAGCCCACCCACCGCTAAAGCCCCTCCCCCAGCTTAAGGGGAGGTGGCCCTAGGCCCGGGGCAACTGATTTCGGGGGCACAACCAATGGAAAACAGGAACGGGTGTGGGGGTCAAGGTTCACAAATAGGGAACCGGAGGAGGACACGGAGCAGAGAAGCCCGGACAGCATCCACTTCTCCCGGAGCATGTCGAAGGAGTCAGCAGACGCCGCCCAGAGGAACTCTGTCCAGAGACATGAACGGATGAGGGACCAGAAATAGGCCCCACAGTCGCAGGCCCCTCCCCCAGCCAGCCTCCTCTCCCTAGTCTTGTAGATGGCCTCTTTTGCATAGGCCAGGAGGAGGTTGGCGAGGACGGATAGGGAGTGAATAGAGGAATGTATGTGGGGAGAAGTGCAGCCAGAACCTCAGTAAGAGGTTCTGAGGAGCTGGAAGAGGTGCTGCAACCTAGTGAATTCTAGATATGCATATGCTGGGGTCTCCCTCTCACTGCAGAAGGGGCAAGTTTCTGGGTTGGGGGTGAACCGCGCCAAGTACACGCCCATGCTCATGGCTCCATGCAGGAACCATGCTCCATGCAGGAACCACCAAGTGACATCCCTGGTGGGCCGCAGGGTCAGGGTGGCATAGAGGCTGGCCCACCAGGGGTCCTCGCCCTCTGCAGGTGGAACTAGTTCCCGCCACTTGGTGTCAGGATGGGACATAAGGGCGAGGAAGTGGATGGTGTGGAGCACGAGTGTGTACAGGTGTTTGTGAGGTGCAGTTCGGAAGGGGACTGGCTGCAGGTCTAGCAGCTGGCTCAGGGCGTGGAGTGGGGGGGCAGGGGGGGGTCTCATGGGGCTGGGCCCCAATCACAAGCTCCGGAGGGCCAGGACTGAGAAGAGGGCGGGGGGTGCCCTCTTGCAGGACCCACTCAAGGTAAGCCCGAGCAGTGGGGGGCAGAGTCACCTTCACCTCCTGGAGTAGGCGCCAGGGGTTTGAAGGGTGGAGAGCCCTATGCGCTGGGTGAGCACTAGGGGATCCACAGCTACAGAATAGAAGAGAGAAGGTATATAAGCCACAGAATGCTGAAGGCTGTGTATCCTAGCTGTTAATCAGGGTACTGCAGAATAACTGAGAGCACCTGAGTGCAATTAAGAAGCAGTCAGGTGCATAGTAAAAGCCTCCCTGGCCCAACCAGAGGCTGCACAAGCTAGGGGAAGGAGCTGGAGATCAGAACTGTGCTGCAAAATGTACTGGAGGCATTGGAGAAGGATAGGAGACAAACAGGTAGATGAAAATACAGCAGAAGAGGAGATGAGTGAGAAACTAAAGGAGCAGAGGAGGAAAGACAGCCCAAGGGAAAGAGTGCAGGATTGAGTTTTGACTAGTAGCATAGAACTGCATTCTTTAGGGCCCCTGGGCTGGGGTTCAGTGTAGAAGTGGGCCTGGGCCCCATACCCTCTCCTCCCCCCTGGAGAGACACTAGCAACAGCACCCAAAAGGGGCCAAAATGAAGAGGCCCAGAGCCACCATGGCCCACTAGTTGGACAAAGCATGAGACCCACTGCTACAAAGATATTGTTGTTTGCCACACTGTCTATAAATGTCTAGAATGGTAGTAGGTGTGATGACTTCACAAGTGGAAATAGTTGATCCCTGGTAATGTCAAAAAGAAGTATCTGATGTTCTTTTCCTCTTATACATGAGCAATTCTGCTTTTAGAAAGAAAAGCTAGTAACCTCAAGCACTGGTGTAAACTCAGTATTTATTCCTTTGAAGGAATACCTTCTGCTCTTTGGGTGAACATGATTAGTCACAGGCTAGTATATGCCTGTTCTCTTTTGAGAAAGAAACTGAGGTTAGTAGCATCCAAGAGAGGTCAGATCTAGAGAGAAGCAATTTTTCCCCTTCCTGTCCAAAGACAAAAAATAATTTAATTTTTGTGTTGTTTCTAGAACTAGTCTAACCATCAATGCCAAGTTATGTTAAAAGCATATTTTCTATAACAGTTATTTATAACTTATTGATAGTCCCTTTTATTTTTTCCTCCTTTCACTTCTGTCCCTAACTTTTCCTTTTCCTTTTATAGCATGATGACTCAGTCTTTTTAGGGTCTGTATTTTCGCTTAGACTAATTAGTTTCTTGTGACCCCCCCCCTTTCTAAATCCTGTGGCCAACTTCTTTCTTCCTTATTTTTACTTTCAGTGGATTTTTATCCTGTCTTTTTTCCCTATTCCAGTTGCTCCTGTCTGTTGGCCCAGGACCAGAATAGCTTCTTCATATGCAGTTGAAGGGTGGTTTGGTGAGCAGTGAATATGAAAGCTGCCTGCTAAGGCAGTGGAAAAAGCTTGAGTTATGCTAGTCTCCCAACAGAATGATGGTTCACTTTGCAAAGCTGAATCCTCAATGGCAAAAATGGGACTCGTAGTTCAACACAGTTTCAGCACCATGGGTGGCAGCAAAGGTGGAAACTACAAGAGACAGGGCTCAGGAATTTTGACAATCATATGATTGGATTTATTGATATAAAATCCATTATTTAATTCATTTAGGTTGGGTTGTTTGAGAATGGCATTGATTAGATACACTGAAGAGACAGCGTGATCTAGTGAGTGGGGCAGTGGATTGGGACTTGGATAATCTGGATTCAGTATTTGATTCTGCTATTGCTTTGCTGGGTGACCTCGGGCAACTCTGTTTCCTCTGTGTGCCTCAGTTTTCCTATCTAAAAGAACTAAGATTTATTATTATTATTATTATTATTATTATTATTATTATTATTATTATTATTAGGAAAGGGAGCACACCAGTGAATTGTAAGTAAGTGAAGCAGTAAGTGACAGTACTTCCCAAACAGATAAATACTATGTTCTCCTTCAAGTAGTGTCCCTGTGGGTGATCCATACTGGATGTCAGCACATCCTCGCATTGCAGCTTGGAGACTTCAAAATGCTGCTTGTCTGGGATGCGCACACAGCAGTCTTGCAGTGAATTTTTGGCATCTTTTTTCTGCGTGCTTGTCCCCAACCGCCTCAGTTCTTTCTCTACCATCTGTTGCAGATGGAGCTCTATCTAACTCGGCAACAAAGCCTTCTCCTCAGACTTATAGAATATTTTATTTACTCCATTTATCCTCCTTATTAGTCTTTTATTTTTTCCTTTACCTTTTTTTGGTAGGGTAGACAACTCCTTTCCCTTTTCGTTCTATGAACCATGCTGGATTCCCCTGGCTTCAAATGATGCGAGTCCTGTAGGGATGCTATGCTGGCCTCAGATGGCCACTCTGTGTGCATAAAATGCCTTGGGGAGAAGCATGTTTCCCAAAAATGCACACACTAAAAATCTGTGTGTGGGCTAGGAAGGACAGGGATCTTCATTTAAAACTTTAACTCGTGGAAAAATCCCTCCATCCTGCCACAGACCCAGGGCAACAAACTTCAGATCCCAGAGACACACATCCTTCGAAAAGACATGTGACCCTCCATATGCCTCTCAGGAAAAGAAGACGACTCCATCAAAATTTTCAAGTGATACTTGTACCAAAGAGGTTACAGGTTCCTCAGGTACGAGGGAAAAAGGGTATGACAAAAGACATTCCTCTGTTTTTGCAGAGCGGAGACATAGTTGGCACCATTTGTCTACTGTTAAAATGGCCAAGACAACAGCTTTGTAGGCACCAATGCTTTTGGCACTGTCAGAAACAGTATTTGCACCAAAACAACACATGGTGCTTACAGGGCCATAACTATGGTCAGGCAGGTGAGCTGCTCCATTAAAGGAAGCATTCCGTGCTGCGACCAGGCGGAGCTTGCAAACAGGGGGACTGAAAACAGGGGAGTTTGACAGGGAAGGAGTTGGTGAAGCCCTGAGAAGGAGGCAAAGGCAATCCCCTAGCTGAAGAAGCAAGGGAGAGAGTGAAGCTTGGGTGAATGAATTGCTAACTGTGTGTTTGTGCCTTTGTTAGTTGTTAGTTACTGTGGGAATTGGGACTGTGATTGTCTGGGGGCTGTTTGGATCACTGTTCTTTGCTCACCTTCGATCACCAGCTTCAATCAGCCTTGTGATCACCCTTCTCCTGTGTGTTTAATGAGGGGCAAGGGCTGACCTAGGCAGAGAACGC
The DNA here is from genome assembly GCA_007922195.1 of Podocnemis expansa. NCBI lineage: Eukaryota > Metazoa > Chordata > Testudines > Podocnemididae > Podocnemis > Podocnemis expansa. The sequence goes on along the minus strand of ML682016.1, from coordinate 30,172,394 downwards.
CTTAAAAGCCAATGGCTGAGCGACCAGGGGGAGCTTTGTAAACAGGAGGACTGATAACAGGGGAGTTTGAGAGGGAGTTTGGGGAGGAGTTGGTGAAGCCACCATGGTGAAGAGGAGCCAGACTGCTTGCACCAGCACCCCTTCTGTCTCCTCCACCTGTGCCTGTAGCCAGACAGACATCCTGAGCATGGATATCTCTACCCAGATCCTGGTGTAGACTTGCAGGGACAGTGCCTGCATTTCTCTGTCTCCGATGATCAGGCTGGGGAGATGAATCAATGTGACAGGTGTCTTCTGGTGGAATCTCTCAGGAGGCAGGTGGGAGAGTTACAGGAGGAGGTGTCTAGGCTAAGGAGTATCCATGCCCTGGAGAAGTTCCTCAATAGCATCCACAAGGAGACATGCAAGGAGGAGGATATTATCCAGGTGAAGAAGACTACTGCCACACCACTGGAGAAGGATGGGATGCCTATGGTGGAGGGAAGACACTGGCAGCTGCTTACCTCTGGCAGCAGAAAATGCTCCACCCCTGCTCCCATCCCTCCCTCCATTTTGGTGAAGAACTGTTATGCAGCGCTAGAGATGATGGATGAGGTGGAAGAGGAGACACTATGCACCCCAAGGCTGAGAGCCACCACAGCTAGGAGGAAACTTAGGGCTGCGGTGGTTAGGGACTCACTTCTGAGGGGAATGGAGGCACCAATATGTCGCCCTGACAAGACCTCTCAGGAGGTATGCTGCCTGCCAGGTGCCTGCATCTGAGACGTTATGGAGGGATTGTCGAGAATCATTCACCCCCCTGACTACTACCCCATGCTATTCATCCATGTGGGAACCAATGATAGTGCAAGAGGTGATCCTTGGCAGATCAAAGGTGACTACAGGGCTCTGGGAGCATGGGTGAATGACTTTGGAGCACGGGTGGTGTCATACTTGATCCTTCCAGTCGAGAGTAGGGGCCTGAGCAGAGACAAATGCATGCTGGAGGTGAATGCCTGGCTGTGAAGATGGTGTTGTCAGGAGGGCTTTAGCTTCCTTGAACATGGAATGCTGTTCCAGGAGGAAGGACTGCTAGGCAGAGATGGACTCCATCTGTCGAGGAAGGGGAAGAGCATATTTGGACATCAACTGGCTGACCTAGTGAGGAGGGCTTCAAAGTAGGTATGAAGGGGGAAGGAGACCAAAGCCCACAGGTAAGTGACAATGTGGGAGACCTGGGGGAAGGGATGGAACTTGGTGGGTGCTGGGACTGTAACACCAGGGATAAAAGAGAAGGTAGTTGGAACATGGCAGGGGGGGCTCAAATAATTGTCAGATGTTCTAAAGAAGCTTTAATACGCGAGGCAGGTGCGGGAGGACAACACCGGGAGAAAATACAAGGAGGTAGATGCAATAGAATTGAAAATCAATACGGGAAAGTAGGGCAATCAGCCTGGTATCTTAGGTGCCTGTACACAAATGCGAGGAGCCTGGGAAACAAGCAGAAGGAATTGGTAGTACTGGCACAGACAAGGAACTATGATATAATTGGAATAACAGAGACGTGGTGGATAGCTTGCATGACTGGAGCTCTGCCAGTATAAATTTTTCAGGAAGGCCAGGCAGGGAAGAAGAGGGGGAGGAATAGCGCTATATATAAAAGAACTCTATGGCTGCTCAGAGCTCCATTATGGAAGTGGAAATGAACCAGTTGAAAGTCTGTGGGTTAAGTTTAGAGGAGAGGGCAACAAGGGAGATGTCGTGGTGAGGGTCTGCTATAGACCTCCAGACCAGGAGGAGGAGGTGGATGAGGCATTCAATGGACAACTGGCAGAAGTTTCCAGATCACAGGCCCTGGTTCTCATGGGGGACTTCAGTTACCCTGCCATTTGCTGGGAGGCCAATACAGTGGTGCACAGGTAATCCAGGAAGTTTATGGAGAGTGTTGAGGATAACTTCCTAGTACAAATGCTGAAGGAACCAACTAGGGGCCTTGCACTTCTCGACCTGCTGCTTACAAACAGAGAAGAATTGATTGGGGACATAGAAGTGAATGGCAACCTGGGCAGCAGCAACCATGAGATGTTAGAGTTCAAGATGCTGATTAATGAAAAAAAGGAAAGAAGCAAAATGCAGACCCTGGACTTAAGAAAAGCAGATTTTGGCTCCCTCAGGGAACTGATGGGCAGGATCCCTTGGGAGACTGATCTGAAGGGGAAAGGTGTCCAAGAGAGCTGGCTGCATTTTAAAGAAACCCTGCTAAGGGCACAGGAAGATACCATTCCAATGAGCAGAAAGAACAGCAAATGTGGAGGGTGCCCAGTGTGGCTTAACAGAGAACTCTGCACTGAGCTAAAGCATAAAAAGGAAGCTTACAGGAAGTGGAAGCTTGGACAGATGACTAAGGAGGAATATAAAGATATTGCTCGGGACTGCAGGGATAAAATCAGAAAGGCCAAAGGACAATTGGAGTTGTGGCTAGCAAGAGATATGAAGGATAACAGGAAGGGGTTCTACAAGTATGTCAATAACAAGAAGATGATCAGGGATGGTGTAGGTCCCTTACTGAATGGGGCACGTATCCTTGTGATGGAGGATGAGAAAAAAGCTGAAGTGCTCAATGCTTTTTTTTTAACTTCAGTTTTCACAGGCGGGGCCAGCTCCCAGCCTACTACACTGGGTGTGGCAGACTGGAGAGAAGAAGAGACCCTTGGTTATGGAAGGTCAGGTTAGGGACTACCTAAAGAAGCTGGATGTGCACAAGTCCATGGGGCCGGACGAACTGCATCCAAGGGTGCTAAGGGAATTGGCTGATGAGATAGCAGAACCGCTGTCCATTATCTTTCAAAACTCATGGAGAACGGGGGAGGTGCCAGAGGATTGGAAAAAAGTAAATATAGTCCCTATTTTCAAGAAAGGGAAAAAGGAGGATCCAGGGAATTACAGACCTGTCAGCCTCACCTCAATCCCTGCAAAAATTATGGAGCAGGTTCTCAAAGAATCCATCCTCAAACATCTAGAGGAAGATAAAGTGATCAGGAACAGTCACCATGGATTCACCAAGGGTAAATCATGCCTGATGAATCTCATTTCCTTCTATGATCAGATGACTGGTTTTCTGGATGCAGGAAGAACCGTTGATGTGATATACCTTGATTTTTAGCAAGGCTTTTGGTACAGTTTCCCATAGCATTCTCATTGGCAAATTAAGGAAGAATGGGTTGGATAGGTGGACTATAAGGTGGATAGAAAACTGGCTAGATCAACGGTTTCAGCGTGTAGGAATCAATGGATCCCTGTCTAGCTGGCAACCAGTCACGAGTGGTGTGCCCCATGGGTTGGTGCTGGGGCCGGTTCTGTTCAACATTTTCATCAATGATCTGGATGATGGAATAGACTGCACTCTCTGTAAGTTTGGGGATGACACCAAGCTGGGGGGAACAGTAGACACGTTGGAGGGGAGGGACAGGATTCAGGGAGACCTAGATAAATTGGAACAGTGGGTCAATAGAAATCTTATGAGGTTCAATAAGGACAAGTGTAAAATCATGCACGTGGGATGGAAAAACCCCATGCACTGCTACAGGCTGGGGAACATTCAGCTAAGTAGCAGCAGTGTAGAAAAGGATCTGGGGGTCATGGTGGATGGGAAGCTGGATACAAGTCAGCAGTGTGCACTTGCGGCCAAAAAAGCCAATGGCATACTGGGCTGCATCAAAAGAAG